>CM076581.1:475862768-475995098 GCA_034641835.2 Pinus albicaulis | reverse complement strand
CTCATCCAAATCAACCCATCACCAACCCATTATTTATAAGGAAACTGGTCCTATCAATCCAGTCGGAGCCACCATACCAAATGGATAAGGAGCTGTCCTAAGGTCCCGACCGGGTGGTTTTCCCCAATGTTTGAAGCAGAGATCTTCTAGGCTTCAACAAGTCCTTGTCCTATTAGAAGTCTGTCACCTAATTTTGGTTTCCCACGTGCATAATTGCCTGTAGACTCGAGCTCAGACTTCGTGAAGAGAAAGAAATGATGGAGGAGTGATGTGGAATACGACCATATGCATTTTTTCTTGAGGTGACACCTGGAACCTGCGTAAACATGAGAACGGCTGCGGAATAGGCAAATGGCTACATAATGACTACGTTCTGTAGCCAAGTCTGGTAAAAAATTTCTACAATAACAAAATCATGAAAACATAGCAAGTTAGTCATTATATACATTCTTAAAGTAATCCTAATCAATCCTATTGATCATTTAAGCCTGTAATTGATGAGGGACAAAAGAAATGAAGTGAAATGTGGTGGAAAAGAAGGACATCTTTGGGGCTCAACATAACCCCACTGCAAGGCTTTTGCATGTCCTCATGCAACTATTCCATGTACTCTGAGGCTTCTGCTAGGACATCCAACCCTCTTCTTCTACTTTGCCTGACAGTCAATGGCCTTCTGGGCTTCCTTATGACTAACTTGAATCTCAAATTTGTAAGTGCCCCGCTTAACTTTTTGTTTTTGTTTTTCAAATTTTCACTGGCTTTGTACAACTTTTTCATTTGTAGAGACAGATTTGAATTCATATCACCTTTCTTCTTAATCTGCTCCCTTAAGATTTCATTCTCATTCTTGATATGCCTATTGAGTACTTCTAACTCATACTTATCTCTTCTTAGCATATCAATTGCAGATTTTGGTGGACTAGGAGTTCTGTCTCTACTTTCTGAAGCTCTCTTCTCTAGTGTCTCAAAATAATTGTAAATTTCTTGTTGTGCTGGGTCTATTTCAGGAGCTCCTTCATCAAAATCCTCCTCATACTGATGCTCAGGTCATCTAACAGTAGGTGTTTCTTCATCCTCAATGTTTATGATTCCAGTTTGTCTAACCTCTGTTTTCTTTAGTATACCTCTAAGCCTGTGACTCCTTCTCAGTTGAGATGGCCCTTCTCCTCTGTCTTTGGCATATTTTCTTATTATTCTTTCCTTCTTAAGCTGTTTTTTAATTTGAGCCAATTTCTCAGAAATAATCTCTTCACTGTCCTCCTGTATTGATTTACCAGTTTCAACTTCAACAACTTTGGAAATTTCTCTTCTCCTGCTTTTTCTTGTAGGTTTACCTTTAGGTGGATATTCATTGGGTTCTTCAAAGTGGCTCCTCACTAGAAACTCATCTCAATTATCTCCCATTTTCCTCAAATGATGTTCAATTAAGATTTTGACTAAACCATGATGATACAAAGTTGTTTCTAGAAATTGAACCCTTTTTTGAACATTTGAGGCCATTCTTTTCAGACTATGAAGCATGAAAAAGGGCAAATTAATTTCTTCATCTAAGAAATGCATCATTAACCAAATATGATAGAAAAAGAGGGTACCAAATCTTCCTTCACAAGTGATAAATTTTTGCAAAATGAGCAACAAATTCCTCCATTTATTCTTTAGTGCCGAGCTAGGAATTCCTTTCTTAAAAATGGAAACATCCATACCTGGTATTTTGAGTATTTTCTTCCATGTCTCACTATGAAATTCCCTATTTTTGAACCACTTTTCTCCTTGCCTGGGTAATTCAGTTGCTTCTGCAATGAAAGCCTCTGTAACAGTGAATTTAATATCTCCTATTTCGACCTCTGCTCCATTGAAGAACCGTGCAAATGTTTTAGTCACCTCTTTGTGAAAACCACTGAATTTATCCAAGAATTGCAACCAACCAGCCTGCTGTAGCATTTCTCTGATTTGTAGATAACCTTCCAAGTACTTGGCTCCCACTGGTTCGGTCCTCACTATGAGACCCATAGCTTCTCTTTCCAACCTTCAATTTACTGCTCCTTTGCTCACGGTGAAAATGGCTGTTAAAGAGATGTTTCTGCCCCAAAGATGTTTCCTCTGTTTTACAGATCGGAATGGCTAAGTATTGGCTGCAAAAAGGAATGATATGGAGTAGTTATGAAATGAGTATGATGCACTCGGATTAATGAGTTGGGAAATATCACGGAAGAAAAGACCGCGGATATATTTTGTAAGCAATTCAAAATCATGATTAAATGCTTTGGCCTAGTGACGTGACTGATCAAATCACTTCAGTACTTAACCGTTAAGTTTTAAATGATGATCGGATATGGAAAGATGAAAGAGATTTTGTCCAAAGTTTTTATGATAAGTTTGATAGGCATGATCAACACGACTAATTAAAATAGCCTTTTTGAATCATACATGACTCAACTATGCTAAAATTTCATGATCTGCTACTATAATAATTTCATAACTTTTACCTTTGCCTTTCCTTTGATTTTTTTTTTTTTTTTTTTTGATATGCCTTGTCCTCCTTTGAAAATAATTGGTCTTCAGTCCTCATAACTCCTTTGATTTTGCTTGTTGTCTTGGATATGCAGGATCAATTTGCTGCCAAATCAAGTGATTACTAGATAGTGCCTTTGGGATCTCTGGCTGTAGAATGTCTGACTGATTGCAGAATGTTCCTGTGGAAATCTTGAAACATGGAATGGGATGGTTTGAAGCATGAATGGAATGTTGTATGAAATGAGTTAAAAATGGATAATGAAATATGGTGTGATGGAGTTATGAATGAAGTGAATAATGGAATGAAACATATCACAATTATGAAGTGGAGTGAAGTATGGAAAATGACTTGTAACTTATGATCTGTATTATTTAATTACAGAAAGAAATCACTCTTAAAACTCTGAGATGAAAAATGAGGTGGACCATGGAATGAAATGAATAAAGTATGGATGAATGAAATGAAATGGAGTATGGATGAATGGAGTGAAATGGATCATAAGTGGGATGTGAATCACTTATGATTTTATGGTAGCTTCTTGCAGAAAAAGAACAAATTTGAAAAGCTAAAGTGTCAGAAAGATTCTGATTTTCACTCTATATTTTCCGTATAAACATGCTAATCCGTGATTAGTTTTCATGTTTATACTTTTATTTATTTATTTATTTTTTATGCTTCTGAATTCAGAAAATTCAACTAAGTTGATGAAGAAGAAAAATTCTTCTTCATTAACTTCACATCATTGTTTTCCTGAAATCTCTTAACAAATTCTTCTCTTGAAAGTGGCTTGTGATACAGCTTCAATCTATGACCATTTACAAGAAAAGTGACCTTCTCTTCATCTATTGTCCTGATTTTTATTGCTCCATTGTCAAAAATTCTTATAATTTCATATGGCCCAAGCCAATGTGTTTGGAATTTACCTTGAAAATCCTTGAACTTTGAATCAAACAAGAGAGCCTAGTCACCTTCTTTGAACTTCTTTTCCTTGATGTACTTGTCATGCCATCTAGTCCTTTGCTGTTGGACTATACTTGTTTTCTGAACTGCATCTTGTCTGATCTCATCCAATTCATTAATCTGCTCCAATCTGTGCTTTTGTGCCTCTGATAGATCAAGTCCTAGCTGAACTGCCATTTTGAAAGTTTGAATATGGAACTCTATGGGAAACAAAACTTGCTTTCCATAAACAAGTTCATAAGGAGTATGGCCTGTTGTGTTTCTCCATGTAGTTCTATAGGCCCACAAGGCTTCAGGAAGCCTATCTACCCAATCTCTTCTATGTAAATGAACAGTCTTTGTTAGGATTCCTTCAATGACCTTATTAGTAGATTCTACTTGACCATTTGCTTGTGGATGATAAGGAGTAGATTTTCTATGCCTGATTTTGTACCTCTCCATCATTTGTTCCACTAGCCTTGATGTAAATTGAGTTCCTTGATCTGTAACAATTTCCCTTGGGACACCAAAACGAGTAAAAATATCCTCAAAAAGAAAAGTAACTACAGATGCTTCATTAGCAACAAGTAATGGCTTAGCTTCTACCCACTTAGTAACATAATCAGTGCAAACTAATATATATTTCTTTTGTCTTGATGGAGGACTAATAGGTCTTACAAAATCCAAAGCCCATTTTTCAAAAGGTTCAATATGTACCTGAGGTTGTAATGGCATCTCACCTGAAGGAGAAGGTTTTCCTACCCTTTGGCAATTGTCACACCTTTTGACATACTCTTTAACATATTTAAACAAGGATGGCCAATAATATCCTAAATGAAGGATCTTATAGGCTGTCCTCTTATCAGCAAAGTGTCCGCCACAAGGTTCATCATGACATGCTTTGAGAATCTCATGCATCTCATCTTCCCGAACACATCTCCTAATGATCAAATCTGGACCTGTCTTGTACAACTCATTAGCAACCCATGAATATTTTGCACTGTCATAAATGATTTTTCTTTTATCTTTTGCATTCATTATTGAAGGAAATTTTCCTGAAACTAAATAATTAGCAATGTCAGCAAACCAAGGAGTTTGAGTAGAAATTGCAAAAAGATATTCATCGGGAAATTGATCTTCAACTGGAGTGTCATCTTTGATGTTTTGGAGTCTAGATAGGAAATCAGCTACTGTGTTTTGTTTTCCAGGCCTATCTAGAATGGTAATGTTGAATTCTTGTAAAAATAATAACCATCTTATGACTCTGCCATTAGTAATTGATTTGTTCATTAAATATCTAATTGCAGAGTGATCTGTGTGAACAAAAGTTTCATAGCTTGTTATATAGTGTCTAAATTTTTTTATGGCATGAACAACAACTAAAAACTCTTTTTCAGTTATAGTATAGTTTAACTCTGAAGGAGTCAAATTTTTACTGGTATAGTAGATGGCATAAGGAATCAGGTATTTTTGTCCCAATACTGCTCCTAGAGCTGTATCCGAGGCATCTGTTGAAATATGAAAAGGTAACTTCTAGTTAGGTCCCCTTAAAATAGGTGCTTCAGAGATTTTTGTTTTCAGGGTCTCAAAGGCTAACTGGCAATCATGATTCCACTTGAATTCACAGTCTTTGGTAAGTAATTTGAAAAGTGGAGATGCTATCTTAGTGAAGTTTTATATAAACCTTCAATAATATCCTGTAAACCCTAGAAAACTCCTAACATATTTTTGACAACTTGGAATAGATAAGTTAGAGATGACTTCAACTTTTGACTCATCAACTCTAATCCCATCCCCTGAAATGTGATGTCCCAAAACAATTCCTTCAGTAAACATCATAAAACACTTTTCATGACTTAGTGAAAGATTTGCTTCTTTACATCTTTTTAAGACTTTTTCCAAGTTTGCTAAGGCTTCTTCAAATGTGTTTCCATAAAATTTGAAATCATCCATATATACCTTTACACAATCATGTATTAGATCTGAAAAGATTCCTAGTAATGCCCTTTGAAATGTTGCAGTTTCATTGCATAATCCAAATGGAAATACTCGGTAAGCATAGGTACCCCAAGGACAGGTAAATGTGGTTTTGTCTTGATCTTCCAGTGCTATTTGGATTTGATTATAACCACTAAACCCATCTAGGAATGAGAAGTATTTTTTGCCAGCTAATGTATCTAACACCTGATCTATGAAAGGTAAAAGAAAATGATCTTTAAGAGTAGCTTTGTTTAATTCCCGGTAGTCAATACATACCCTCCATTTACCATTTTTCTTTGGCACAATTACCAAAGGAGAAACCCACTGACTATCTGAAATGGGATAGATAAAGTTGACATTCAATAATTTCTGCAATTCTTCTTTAACAATCTCCATAAGATTTGGATTCATCCTTCTCTGAGGTTGTCTAATTGGTTTACAATTTTCCTCTATGTAGATGTGATGAGTGCAAGTCTTGGGGCTTATCCCTTTCATATCAGTGTACTCCCATGCATATGCAGAAGAATGTCTCTGTAATATCTTGACTAGCTCTTCTTGTTGAGATTTCTCTAGGTTCTTGTTTATGTTTAAAGTTTTGCCTAGAAATATCTCAATTGTAGAGCTGCCAAATTTATCCATGGAGTAAAGAGACATCTGTCTTGATGATAAAAACTCAATGTTGGATTCTTCTTGAAATTTTTCATGCTTATATTCCGAAGAGGATTCAAAGTTTTCTAAGGTATTCAGAATCTGGCTATCTTCACTAATTTCTGAAATTGTGAAGAGAGGTTGTAAGTCTTCTTCATCCTCTATCCATTGAGTATCATATAATTCTGTAATTGTCTTTGCTGGAGGATACAAGGTAAATTTCTTGGTTGAACTACCATCAGAGATGTACATATCACCGGATCTACAACTAATGAAAGCATCAGCTGTAGCTAACCAAGGTCTTCCTAATATAACAAGGTGTCCTCCTAGATTATTCTTAGGAGTTAGGATCATAAAATCCACAGGATACTCCCAAGAGTCTAGGGACACTGGAATGTCTTCTATTACCCCATCAGGTTTAATCACAGATCTATCTGCTAATTGTAATAATGTGGGTGTAAAAAGAAGATTAGGAAGTTTCAGTTTATCCATGATTTGTCTACTCATAATATTGATTGCTGCTCCTAAATCAATAAGTGTGTTTTGGATCTCAATTCCATTGATGTGAATTTTAACAACTGGTTTTCCTGTGTCTAGATACTTTGGAATAGCCATCTTACCCATCATGATATCTGTTATTTTTCCTGCCAGTTGAATTTTCTTTATCTCTCTTATTCTTTTTCTAGTTTTCTTCATGCTCAACTCCTTTATTGTTTTTGCTAAGATTGGAATTTCCTTGATGGCTTGTAATAATGGGATCTTAATACAAACATTTCTCAGCTCATCTAGGAAATCATAATTAGGCACCATAATTTGTTTTTCTACACCCCTATCAATTTGTAATCTTTCTGGAAAGGGAGGCGTAGAAGTGGATGTTGATGGCTGCTCTAATATAGGAGTTGAAACTATTGGTTCTTTTTGTTTTGATTTTTCAATGTTTGAGTCTTGGAAAGTTGTGTTCTCTTCAAGAATTTTATTTACCCGTAGAGAATCTTCCTCAGAATTGTCTTGCTCTTGTATGATTACAGAAGGTTTCCTCTTTTCAAGTATTCTTCCAGACCTAAGTTGAACATCACTAAGGTCTAAAGGAGTGATCAAATAAGTTGGAAAATGTTGGCCTTCTATCATGTATGTGTTCTGAGAATTTTTATTGTTGGGGTTTGGTATGGGTTGGGCAGGCAACTGATTTGTTTTCTGAGGTAATGGTAATAGAAGTGGTTGATTTTGATGTTGTGGATTTTGAGGATTTTGTTGAGGAGGGAATGTGGATATGGTGGATAGGATGGTGGATATTGGTAATACTGAGAGTATCTTCCATAGGAATTTTGTGCTCCTTGAGCCCAGGTTTGAGATTGATTTTGAAATTGGGGCCAAGGTTGCTGCCAAGAATTCCAATTTGGTGGGGGTTGATTATACATTTGGTCATGGAATCCTTGTGTTTGAGGTCCTTGCCAAGGCCTTCTAGAGACAAAATTGAGAGATTCTGTGGAATTTGTAGGAGTTTCTTCCTGAAAGACAACTTTAAGACCAGCAAGTGAAGGAAAACTCTTGGTCTCATGTTTTTCTGAACAAAGGGCACTCTCTCAAGGCATGTTTCTTTCTACATTTGGGACAAAAGATTGCTAAGGCATCAGATTCAACTTTTTTCTTGTTTTGTAACTTAAGGGTGTCTATCTGTTCACTAAGACTCCCCAAGATATCAGATTTGAACTCATCAAGCATATGTCCTATTTCTGCCCTACTTACTATCCCAGAAGCAGACTTACTTGCCCTTGCAAGAGCAGGGCCTCTTGGTCCTTTCACAGTTTTAGATTTCCCTCTTGAAAGGTTGATACATAATTCAGCTATTTCAGGTAATGTGAGCTGAGATATATCCCCTTTTCCCATCATGTTAAGGATATCTAACGATTCATCCCTAATTGTCTTCAACAAGAGAGCTTTCAAAGTGTCTTGGTCTAAGTTTTCCATTTTTGCTCTTTTGATGCTGTAGTTAAATCTCTCCAACAAATCTTCCAGATTTTCATCCTCTTTTTGTAGCATTTTAAACACTTCCTCCTTATGGTTTACTGGCATACAGTAATCCAAATACCTCTCTATAAATGCTTGTTTCATGTCTTCCCATGTCCTAATAGAACTGTTGATCAAACTCATAAACCACTTCAATGCTGCTTCTTTCAATGGTTAAGGAAATAGTTTAAGTTTTTGATCATCTTGTAAGTAGTCATAGGTTCTACATAGGACTTCAAATTCAAATAGGAAGGTTTCAGGGTCTTCAGTTTTAAGTCCATAAAAGTTTGGAAGGACAGAGGGTGAAATGTTTTTCATAGTTGTATTGGTTTCTTCATCCACTATAGGAAACCCAAAAGAGCTTCCCATTTCTCTTCTACCTCTTCCTCTGCCTCCTTCTCCTTCTGCACCTCTACCTCCTTCTCCTCTACCTCTACCTCTACCCCCTCCAAATAGTGTGTGTTCTCCATTAAAAACTCCTCCTCCCCCTTCTTCTGCCATAGTTGATTCTTCTGTAGAAGTTGAAAAGCTTATGTCCCTAGCAGGGGTTCCTGAATCTTCTTCTAAGACAGGTTCAGTGGAAGGTATTTCTGATGGAATATCTGATCTTAATTCCTCTGGAAGTCTAGGATCAGTAAAGGATGGAATGTGGGTTTGAGTTGGAGGTGTGCTGGCTCTAGGTCTTGGTGAAACAAGTGGTGTTCTAGGAATCAAGCTTCTGCTTCTTATGAATCTACCCCTTGAGTCTCTTTCTCTACGCATGTCATTGTTTTTGGGAGGTAAGAAACAAGGCTACCTAGTTACACTTCCCTGGCAACAACGCCAAAATGTTGTGCTCAACTTAGTGTTCCTAAATTGAGGTCATAAATTATCAACCAGGGTCAGTAAACTGCTGAAGTGAGGTGCACTATATGTGCCTAGGTATCTGTTTCTCACTACGTTGTGTTTAGTGTTTTTATGATGTTTTTGGTTTTGTGGTTTTATGTTAAGAAGGAAAAGAACTAAATGTTGAAAAAGAACAGTTGTTGGTCACACTAAAAACAGAGCAAAACCTTTACTAAAGAACATAAAATGCAAAGTTTGATAAGGACTCATAGCAAGGAAATAAATCACAACATGAACTTAATAACTCATAACATAAACTCATCCAGTTCATTCATTAGAAATATGTTGGAATAGTTTGAGAAAAGGACAAGCTTAGTAAAAATTAGGTTCTCCTAAGTAAACAACCATCTTACAATATTACAAAGAATCTCATCCATGGCTAAAAGTTTATTGGAACATAATTGGAAAAAGATTATTTGTAGCACAATAAGATTTCTACTCTGAATTAACTTCTCATGCTAAGGTCAATCCATTCTGCAGCTCAACTTGTCACTCCTAAGCCTCATTTGAAAATTAGAGATTTTCTAAAATAGTTTTTGGGAAAGGCTTATTTGTGAGATTGCAAAAGATTGCAGAACAACCAAGGCCTTAAACTGATATCACTAATTCACTTCTGTCCATATGATGATGCATAAATAGAAAGTCAGAACAAGATTAGTTTGTAAACAATGAAGGCCGTGAAGTCTAATTTTGACAGTTAACACAACTTAAAGAACAATGGATAACACTGAACTAGAATGCAATTGATCAAACTTGAAACGCAGTGATCACAACTAAACTAAAATGCTTTTAGGCTAACTTTGAAATACAATGAACTGGAACTGAACTAGAATGTCACTAATCTAACTTAAAGTACAGTGAACAGAGTTATACTAGAGTGCCATTATCAAACTTGAAACATGGTGACTGAATTAAACTAGGGTGACATCTACCTCCGGAGTACTACAACTAGACTAAAGATGCAACTAATCACTAAAATGTCTCAGCTCTGTCTCATTCGGAATTAGTGGTATTTTGGAATAATTTATGGAACAGGACTGGCTGCAACATGTTATATAAATGAGCATGAAAGCATACAATTCAGCAAAACACAACAAAGCTCTAAAACACCACAGCTATGTCTCATCTAGAGTTAGTGATATTTTGGAAGAGTTTATAAGATCACGACTAGCTGTAACAACTGGTGTAATTGAGCACAAAATCATAAAGTTCAGAGAAATGAAACTAACTCCTAAATACTACAGTTATATCCCATCCAATGTGAGTGGTATTTTGGAAGAGTTTACAAGGATAAGACTAACTGTGGCATTTGCCGTAAGTAAGTAAAAAAACACAAAGTTCAGAAAATTGATTAAACTAAGAATGAAACAAGGCTAAGTTACTTATCTAAACCATATGAACAAAGCTTCTCGGGTAGCAGGGGCCCTCTACCATCGGATTAGCATGCAAATCTACTCAAGATTGACTCAGCTCTTGCAATAAAGTGATGCTTCTTTCATTAAAGGAGAAATTCTTCAAAACAGAGTATTTTCGGTCTTCTAAGATCTAGCAATAAAACATAAAATATAACCAGCTGTTTCTCGGTCTCCCGAGTCATACTTATAACAAAATTACATAACGGTCTTTGAGATAAAACAGGAATAATTTTTTTTCCCAACTAAAATCAAACTAGGACTCTGGTGGTGGCCTCGTTCTATGATTAAGGACATCTGTACAGTCCTTGTCCTATTAGAAGTCTGTCACCTAGTTTTGGTTTCCCACGTGCATAACTGCCTGTAGACTCGAGCTCAGACTTCGTGGAGAGCAAGAAATGATGGAGGAGTGATGTGGAATACGACCATATACATTTTTTCTTGAGGTGACACCTGGAACCTGCGTAAACATGAGAACGGATGCGGAATAGGAAACTGGCTACAGAATGACTGTGTTATGTAGCCGAGTCTGGTAAAAAATTGCTACAATAACAAAATCATGAAAACATAGCAAGTTAGTCATTATATACATTATTAAAGTAATCCTAATCAATCATATTGATAATTTAAGCCTGTAATTGATGAGGGACAAAGGAAATGAAGTGAAATGCGGTGGAAAAGAAGGACATCTTTAGGGCTCAACAGGTATCTCAACACATGCTTTCCTACCTCCCAAAATAGCTTGGTAGGTTTAACCATAACTTGACTAAGTTGGCTAACCACATAGCATATGTCTGGTTGTGTGTTCAACAAATACATGAGTGAACCCACAAGTTTCCTGTAGATAGTAGCATCTACTACTTCACCTGAAGTAACATCATACTTCCTCCAGTTTCCTTCTAGAGGAGTCTTCATGGGTTTTCTACCCTCCATGTGGAACTTCCTGAGGATCTCGTTAGCTTACTTGCATTAAGATACAAATAGCTCCCCATCTTTTTACCATATTTCCAATCCCAGGAAATAGTGCAATAGCCCCGTGTCCTTCATCTAAAATTCTCTTTGAAGATCGTCTTTGCAAGACTTGATGAGCTTCTCATCACCTGTCAATATCGAATGATCGACATAGAGTATAATGATCAAAAGCTTACCTTCTACCACAATATGGTAAAGGTTCGCATCTACTTCACTCTTGGTGAAACCCAACCCGGTAAAATAGTTTTCGATCCTGGTGTACCAAGCATGAGGTGCTTGCTTCAACCCATACAATGCTCTCTTGAGTCTGCACACATGCGAATCTCTGTCGAAGGTCTCAAAACCTCCCGGCTGCTCAATGTACACCTCTTCCTCAATCACCCCATTGAGGAAGGTTGTATTTACATCCATCTGATGTATCTGCCATCCCATCTGTGCTGAGAGTGCAAGGATGGATATAATTGATGAGTACCTTGCGATTGGTGCAAAGGTCTCATCATAATCAATTCCCTCCACCTGAGAGAACCCTCTGGCCACAAACCTAGCCTTGTGCTTCTGTAGACTCCCATTTTTTGCCTGCTTCACCTTATAGATCCACCTAGATCCTACAATTGACTTCCCTTATGGTCTAGGGACAACTTCCCATGCATTGTTTCTGATAATGGAGTCATACTCCTCAACCATGGCATCAACCCAAATTGGCTGTTGCACTTCTTCCTAGAAAGAGGATGGCTCTATCTCGACACCTTCTCTCATAAGAGACATGTAGCCAGTGTACCTCTCTAGGGACCTTCTCTGTCTGCGTTGTGATGTGGGCTCTCCCACATTCTCTCTAGCATCAAGAAAAAACCTGCCAGTCTCTCTAGTGTGCTTCCTTCCATCTCAGGATGTCTCTGCATGACTGGGTGCTTCCACTCTCTGCACCTCTGCTTGTGGTTGCTCCACATCTTGAGGTTATTATTTTGGAGAAAGAGATCCTCAAATGCATGCAGCTAAAGCTCCCTCTCAAAGGAAATTTTCATGGCCTTCTCTTCATTGAGTTTCACATATCTTTTGACCACTACCATCATGTGTGCTAGAAATTACACCCGATAGTTTTGAGGTGTATCTCGAGATCCCTATCCTCCAAGTTACGGGAGAATTCTTTGTTGCCAGTCATATGGAATGAAGCTCCACTGTCTAAGTACCACACAGAACCCATCATTGATGACACCATGCATGCGATGAGGGTGAAATCCAACTCGAAATGTGAAGCAAGTGCTTCACCTGCCACTCCTCTTGAGGACTTCTTGCTGGTCTTCTTGTGTGGAAAATTTGTAGCATAATGTCCAAGCTCATGACAGTGAAAACATTTTACCTTTGAAAAGTATCACTTCTTGCCCGCTTGACTAGAATATGATTTGGAATGGGATGCCTTCCCTTTCCATCCAATGCACAATTCTCCTCATCATCAGTCTTTGACGAGGATACATCTCTGGTGTTCCGCCGAATCTCTTCTTGTACCAAGTCAGAACACAACCGCTCGCACTATGGTAGCTTCTCCCTCCCATTCACTGAGTCCTGGTATTTATGCCAACTCTTGTGAAGGCCTAGAAGTGTTAGGCTCACCAAGACATCCTGGGCAACTATCACCACAACACTTCCAATCTCATCTCAACATTGAGTGAACTTTGTCAGGTATTTTGGAATCGTGTCATCCTTCTCCATCTTGATCTTTCTGAGGTTGTCCTTCAACACCAGATTTCTATGGTCACTGCTATTCTAAAACAAGTCTGTTAAGGCCTTCCACATAAGATATAGAGTTGCCTTTCCATGGAGGTTCAAGAGAATATGATAGCGAACTCTTTCTAACAGAATCCTTCTCGCCTTTGCTATATTCTTCTTCCATTCATCAATAAGTTGAGCATTTACTGCTACATGCTGGGAAATATTAGTATCTATGAATTCCTTCAATCCATTGTCCTCCAACGCTACCTCCATCATGTCCTTCCATGTTATGTAATTTGAATTACCCTCAAGGGCAGATTTGAGTCTCAATCTAGAGAAATACATCTTGATCTGCTGTAGGTCTTGAAGAATAGATCTGCAAATTCGATTCACCTGTCCAAAACAAACTCTGGTTCTTCTCTTCTATAATGCTTCCCACTCTCATACCATGTAGAAATATATATCTAAATATATTAAATTTATCTTGTAATGTACTAAAAAAAATACAGAATCAATTCTACAAATTGCAGAAACCAATTACGTTCGCACAATCACATGAACAAGAAAGAGAAAGAATACCAATCGCACAGCACAAATATTTATCTGGGGAAATCCTCAACTAAAAACCATTCTATCTGTATATTTCATAAATTCAAGTACATGAAATAATACAATATTATTTATCTTCCTGAGAAACCTCTACACTCTACTGAATGTCCCACTATGATCTAAGCAAGTTTGGTCCAATATTTAACCACTTCCTTGCCTCTGTCTGACCAAAATTGCTCACACATTCTTGGGTTAATTGAGCCCCTATTAATTAGGAAATTCCCATCAATATATTGTGCAATACATCCAAGGCGTCCTGATGACCTCATGCATGACATGCTTAATTTTCTAATTATACAACTGATAGTTCTCTTCCCTTTAACTCCGATATCAAATGGGCCTTCCTTGGAACTGACATGAAAACAATATTTATAGTGAATTATTAGTCATATGATTGATCACTACATGTGAATTAAATCAGATTTAATTCACTGGATCTATCACTAGCTCATCTCTCAGTTAGAACTAGTTAAACTGATTTTAACTCAAATAATTGAGTTAACTAATTACAACTAAAAATAAATTGCAACTGGACCCCCTAAAACTTATGGAGAACCCTACATGTCTCTAGTTTGACCCTCAACTCAAATTGATTGAGCTAAATAAGTCTTCCTAACTCATTTAACTCGTACAAGCTGTCATAAGATGCAAAATTACAATTTCCTTCTAATTTAATTAAGGAAAAATTGAATTAGAACCCATTTCTTATTGCCATTTCAACAAATCGGAGGATATTTCTTTGTTTGTATATATCAGATGATATATGTTGTTTGAGTCATCAATTATGTTAAGTGTGTGATCACAGTAAAATTCCATCAATGTTGACATCAATTTCATCGGTCCCACACTTAGTCATTTTCTAGAAAAAATTCTCGACCAAGCAACTTAGCCTTTTTGGATCTCCCCTGAGCTGCGCACTGTGTAGTCTCAGTCCTCTGGATGTGAAATTACTACTTGTGACTACACATTGCGCTGTGCCAGCTCCCCAATACTACCCCATTGTGCATTTTTGGTGACCAGCACCCGACCTTGACCTCCAAAATTGCGCAATTGAGACCTCCAACCCGGCTTGAACTACGGATTTGACAGATTCAGACACAATCTCATCCCCTAAGGGTTATAAATACGCACTACGCAATCACCCATGCCTCCTTGACCTCCTGAACTACACAATTATATTTCCCATATCTCATCCATGCCTCCTGTCCTCACTGACTTCAAAAACTGCACAGTCTTGTCCCTCAACATAACCTGAACTGTGGACTGTGTAGTCATAAGGTTGCCCCTGCCTTCCTGAACTGTGTAGCTGCGTAATAACTGAGCCTCCTTTCCCAAACTATCGCATGTCCCAGGCTCAGTTCATGAATCAAAGTGCATCATCTTAGGCTAGGGGTTTTCAGACTGATGTCGTCCCGTCATGAGTGAATTGTAGGAACATGTACTATATGAAGTCGTGGCTTGTTGATAAAGGAATAGAAGAAGGATGAAAGCATGCTCAAGGACTCTCTTGCACATTAAATTATAAGATTATTGATCAAGGGAAAGTGAAAGGACACTAGTTTGCGACCGTTGTCCAAGACTTGAGATCATTAAAGACTCCCTATCATTGACGCATGTGCAAGAGTGAAAGAAGAACTCTTTGATTAAGAAACTTAACTCTCAGTAGCAAAAATGGATTGAAATTACCAGACCATCAAGCAAAATGTGTCAGTAGTCATGTCATTGTAATCAAATGTATTGTAAAGTGGAAGTCCAAAGGACACAGATGAATGTAAAGGGTCATGTAAGTGGCAAAGTCATGGGAAGTCAAACAGTCATGAGGGTAGCCAAAGAGTCACCCAGGGTAGCCAAAGAGTCACCCTTGGTTATATTACCACATCATCAACATCATTAACTGTTTCGTTAGGATCAAAATCAACATCACTCCAATTCACGACGGAGTTTGGAGTTTCTTAAAGTAGTAGTTGTGTGGTAGCACAGTCTTCCCCCAAACTTCATCCAGAATTGGAGGGGCTTTAAGAAAATTTTTCTTGAGAAATTTGTCGATGGCAAGAACCCTACCATGCTATTGAAGGAGTTAGGTAACCTAAATATGGAGCCAAAATATAAGGTGAAAGATTTCAATCATAGGTTCAATCATGTATTAGACAGATTTCTGGAAGACAAGAAACCTCATGACTCCATCACAAAGGACTACTACACTTCTGCCTTGCCAATAAGCATTGAACATTTCGTAAATGGGACTGCAAAACCATCGATATTTGAAAATTTTGAAGAAGTAATCTCGGTTAAGGACTCGCGTGCAATCAGAGTCATTATAGATGATGAATCAATGAAGGACTCCAAGGATGCAGGTAAAAGGTCTCAGGCCCCAGTAAACAAAGCCAAAGAGAAGGAATCGCCCGATATTGAGAAATTGACCCGCTTGGTGAAGAACCTGTCAAATAAATTGGCAGAGTTTAAACAGAGGTGAAGTGGGACCACTAGTAGTAGCAAGACTTCGTGATTTAACCTACTTAAAAGAACTATGAATTCAAGCATCGACACTAATCAACTAGAAAAATCTGCGTAGAGTTCTAATGTAGCATTGAACCTTGACAACTTGGGCATGAATGAATACTGTTCATATCATCAAGATTATCATTATGAGAAAATGTGCCCACAATGGAATCACTCCATGACCTCTATTTCTATGCATTTCTGTGACACAGTACTTGCTGATGAGCAAGAAGAGCCGAAAGAAGAAAAGGAACAAGATGTTGCACCTGATGAGACTCCTAGTGTTGGGCATGCAGTGAACATGTTCAACTGCGTGCTTACTTCCCAGAAGAATACAACTGAGAAACAACCTCTGATTTACCCCCCGACCCAGAATCATCCCAACCATTACAACTTAAGAATTCAAGGGCCAACTATCACAACATAGTTGATGAAGTAGAAACTCAAAGAATCCTTGTTAATAATAATTATTCCTGTAGTCAACTTAGTGCAAAACACTCAGAGCAAGTCCGGGAAAGTAGTCTCAGCAAAATATGATTCCATAAACAATAAAGATAAGGCAATCACTATGGAAATAACTAGTAAGGCTACTCCCCCGGACACTCTCATTGTCCCTCCCACTGTGGAGTATAACATAGTTGAAGACATGAAGAAGGCTTGTGCGGACATCTCATTGTTCGAGTTAACAAAGTTCGCGAGCCAGGAAGGCATTCTTTTGCGAGCACTTGGACACTCCACTGTAAGTAAGCTTCCCCCTTCAAACAAGGGGTCAAGTATGTCCTCTGAATCTCTCAAGTCAATACTTCATGCTTTATCATTGGAAGTAAACACTCTCTACCCACCCTTTCTCCTAACCTTCGAAATATTTAATTTCAATGTACATAATTGCTTGGTTGATTCTGGTGCATTAGTAAATGTAATTCCATTGTCTATAGAAAATAAAATCAAAGCAACATGGATAAAAAATTATGCACAAATTATTCAGCTGGAAAAAACTCTTCGCCATGCGATCGATGAACTGAGGGATATGATCATTCGTTTATCATCCAATGAACGAGTTCACCAATGCGTAAACATAGTAATTATGGAAATACTGAAAGCATGTGGACTATTTTGAGTAGAGATTGGTCAAGTAAATTGCAAGGATACTTTGCTGCATACTGGTCTCACTAATAACTTCTATATTAGGGAAAAGACAACCAGATTTGAGCAAACTCATAGAGATACATGAAACACAACGTGACTCCCTTGAATGGACATAATGAACCGATGGCCTTCGCAGAACTCGTGTTTGGAAATTGCTTCATGGAGACACAACTGGGGTGTTATCCTTCACAACCATCCCAAGTCCCACAAGAAGCACAATGGAGCTCCTCCCTATTTCAACTGGTGCCAATGACTTATGTATAGCTAGTAGTAGCAATAATAGTAATAGTACTAGTGTGGTTCACGACCCATGTACATGTGATTTGTGGACTCTTTATTTTGATGGTTCAAAAACACAGGACATATCGAGAGCCGGTTATGTTCTAGTAGACCCGTTGTGGAGAAAATACCTGATCTCAAGCTACTTGGAGTTCGAGTGCACAATCAACACTAATGAGTATGAGGGACTCATTTTGGGCTTACGAAGGGCCATTGAACTCAATGTTACGTTCTTAAAAACAATAGGTGATTTAGAAATAGTGGTATGACATGTACGAAATACCATTCATTGTGTTTCACCTCATATAAAGAGTTATCAAAAAGAGGCATGGCATTTAATTTCACATTTCCAACCTTTCAATAATGTCACTAATTTGAGGGATGTCTTTTCTGTTTAAATTATTTATAAACCATCCATCCCCGATAATGTCACTAATTTGCACATATTTTATGATGACTAATATATACTACATTTCATGGCAAGCACTGACGTATTCAAAGACACAACAATCGACGAGGATGAGCATGAAAAAGCATTGTAGGATGCTGTTAGTAAGAATAAATGAAACCTCATCACCAAGGGTGTGGTATCCTTGGAAAAGATATATGACCTACAAAATTGCTTCTAAGGACCCACAAACACCAAAAAGCATAGTTCCACATTGTCACATGAGAAGATTAATTTCAGAACAGAGAAGGATATGAAATATGTTAATCTCAGTACTTACTATACACCACAAGAGCAGAAAGCCTTCATCCGCCTATTCAAGCAATACTGAGATGTGCTCGCATGGACATATGATGAGCTCAAGAATTATGACATGCGAATCATCCAACACATTATACCAATCAAGGAAGGGTCCAAGCCATTTCAACATAAACTGAGAAAAGTCCATCCCATGCTTGAGCCTCTTATCCAAAAGGAAATAAGGAAGTCATTGGATGCTCAAATCATCTACGAGGTGCGACACTAAACTTGGGTGTCAAACTTGGTCCCAGCTAGAAAGAGGTATGGGGAAATCCGTTTGTGTGTCGATTTCCAAAATCTTAATGGCGCCTCACACAAGGACAACTACCCTGTCCCGTCCATGGAACAAATTTTACAAACAATAACAAGGTCTAAGATGTTTTATTTTCTTGGTGGGTATTGAGGATACAGCCAGGTTTTGGTCGCAGAACGTGATAGACTAAAAAACACTTTCTGGAAAAAGTGAGGAACATTCGCTTTCAAGCGAATGCAATTTGGGTTAATTAATATTAGTGCTAATTTTCAGAGAGCTATGGACATCAAATTCTATGGGATGCTTGGGTAGCGTGTATTGGTCTACCTAGATGATGTAACAGTGTTCTCCAAACATAGGTCAGATCATATACGCTACTTGAAGAGGATTTTTGAACGATGTTGCAAATACGATATATCTCTCAATCCCAGGAAAATAATCTTCACAATGTCTGAGGGTAACCTCTTGGGCCATATTATCACAAAAGGTGGGATTAAGGTAGACCTGGACAGGGTCAAAGCAATCACACAAATTCCCTACCCAATGAATAAGAAGGCCATGCAATATTTCCTAGGAAATATCAAATTCCTTCTCAATTTCATCTCTAACTATGCTTAGGTGGTAAAACCAATACATGAAATGGTGAAGAATGATGTTGTTTAAAAATGGGACAAAAGGGAAAAGGACCCATTTTCCAGTATCAAACAAGCGATTATAGAAGCTCCCGTACTTTATAGCCTAGATTTCTATAAGGATTTTTTGCTCTATACCTTTGCTTCTGACACATCCCTTTCCATTGTACTTATGAAGAAATATGATATGAACAATGAGCAACCTATATATTGTTGAAATGGCACCCCAAAGCGGGGCTTCTAATTTAATTTTCCCTTAATTAAATTGGAAGAGAAATTGTAATTTCATCTCATAACAACTTGTATTAGTTAACTAAGTCAGAATGACTGAATTAGCTTAGGAAATTCAAGTTGAGTGTCTAAGATATTACATGTAGAGTGATTCCATGATTTAAGGGGGTCTAGTTGCAGTTATGCATGAGTTGTAATTAGTTAACTCAAGAAATCGAGTTAAAATCAGTTTAACTAGTTCTAACTAAGTGATGAGCTAGTGAGAGGTCTAATGAATTAAATATGATTTAATTCAAAATGAGTGATCAATCAATTAACAAATAATTCACTATAAATAGTAGTTGCATGTCAGTTCTGAGGAAGACCCAATTGAGAGAGAGGATAAACGGAAGGTAACTATCAATTGTATAATTATAAAATTGTATAGGTCAATTATAGAGTTAATTGGAGGTCCTTGTGCAATCAATTGGATGGATTTTTCATATTTAATAGGGATTTACTTCCTTGAGGAATGCGTGAGAAAGGCCGGCTAAGAAGAGGCAGAGAATTGGCTAAGTATTTGTCCGATTTTTCCCAGATCAGTGTGAAATAGTTAACATAGTGTAAGAGTTTTCTTCTGAGAGAAAGCATTGTATTATTTCATGATCCTTGAATTTATACAATATATAGATAGCGAGGTTTTAGGAGGCGTGATTTCCCTAGATACATCTTGTGTTGTGCAATCGATTGTCTCTTTCTCTTACTTTTGATGTCATTGTCCGATCGTGTTTTGTTTCTGCAAATTGCAGAAGGATTCTTTATCTAGTTTTAGTATATTATAAGATTAGATTGAATCTCATTGGTAGATTTTATACATGGTATCAAAGCGTCATAAATAAAAATAACAAGAGAAGAACAAATTTTGTTTTAATCAGGTTCGAATTTGCAGATTTATTCTTCAGTATCCAACAACAGATCAAGATGTATTTCAATGGCTTGAGACTCGAATATGCACTCGAGGGAAATTAGAATTATATTGCATGGAAGGACATGATGGAGGAAATGCATGAGGAAAAAAGACTGAAGTCTTTCATAGATACTGGTTTCTCGCAGCCCATAGCAACAGATTCTCAACTTCTTGATGCATGGAAGAATAATTTTGCGAAAGCAAGAAGGATCTTGTTAGAGGGAGTTTGAGACCATATTATCTAGAGCCTCCATGGGAAGGCGAATACATATGAAATGTGGAGGGCCTTGAGAGTTATGTATCAGAATAAAAATGACCACAAGAAGCTGGCGCTGAAAGACAAGCTCAGGAAGATCAAAATGGAGAAGGGTGACACAATCCAGAAATACATGACCAAGTTCACTCAATGTCGAGATGAGCTTGGAAATGTTGGGGTGATTGTTGCCACAAATTATTTGGTGAGCCTAGCTCTTTTAGGCATTCCCAAGAGCTAGAATATCTACCAAGAATCTAGTAATGGGAGGGAGAAACTACTATATTGGGAATGACTTTGGTCCAATTTGGCACAAGAAGAAATTTGGCGGAGCACCAGAGATGGATCATCGTCAAAGACTAATGATGAGGAAAATTATGTTTTGGTTGGCAAGATGAAGAAATGAAAACGAAAATCGTCCCATTCCAAATCCGAGATCGACAAGGCAGGCAAGAAGCGATCCTTGCCAAAGGTGAAATGTTTCAACTATCATGAGCATGGAAACTATGCTACAAAGTGTCCATAAAATTAAGACAAGAAGAAGGCCTTAGAAGGAGGTGCAGGTGAAGCATTGACTTCACAATTCGAGTTGGAATTCACCCTCATTGCATGCATGGTGTCATCGGTGTTGGGATCTATGTCGTACTTGGATAGTGGAGCCTCATTCCAGATGACCGACAACAAAGAATTCAATAACTTGGAGAAGGATCTCCAGATGCACATCAAGATGGGTTATGACGGGAGGTATCACGCTATTGGGATTGGTACATTTCCTTTCCAGAGAGAGTTAGGTAAACCCCTCATACTAAAAAATGTCATGCATGTACTTGGTTTATAAAATAATTTGGTTTCTATTTCTATGTTGGAAGATCGTGGATAGGAAGTGATTTTCAGTGAAGGAAAGGTGTTCCTTCATCACAAAGCCACGGGATAGTGAAAAATATTGGGGTTCAAGTGAAGAACCTCTACAAAATTGATGTGGATGATTGTGCAACATTGAGCAGTAAAGCTGAGAAGGTGGTGAGACGAGACACCAATGAGTTATGGCATAGGAGGTTGGGCCATCTTCACCACAACGCTTTTAGGATCATGCAATATATTTCTACAGGGCTTCCAAAGGGTACACTTGTGCAGAGAGACACATAAAAAGTGTGTACCATGGAGAAGTATACAAAGGCCACATTTCACGATAAGGAAAGCCGAGAATCAAAAATCCTTGAGAGAATTCACTCAGACGTGTGTGGATTGTTCGCAACAACTTCCACAACAAAGCATAGGTATTATGTTATTTTTGCTGATAATTTTTCAAGAAGGTGTTAGGTTTTCTTCATGCAGAAGAAAGATCAGACGTTCTCCAAGTTTTGTGAGTTCAAGGCACTTGTCGAGAAAGATACAGGGAAGAAGGTGAAGGCTCTCAGGAGTGACATTGGTGGAGAATACATCTCTAATGAATTCAAGAAATTTTTTGCCGCAGAAGGAACTTGAAAAGAATTGATTGCACCTCGTAACCCACAGCAGAATGGGGTTGCAGAAAGAAAGAACAAAACTATTGTGGGAGCAACACGAGCTATGTTGCATGATCAGGGCCTACCTGTTAAATTTAGATAGACATGGAATGTTCTATGCTTAATGCAAATTTACTTCAATCTTTCTTAGGCCTGATTCAATTTAGCAATCATATAAACATGCAAGTAAAATGCCGATAGAACATAATAATAGATCAACATAAGACAAGCCAATAATGTAGATCATATTTTACAATTCTTCTTTTCCAACAAAGATATAGGATAATGTGTGTTACGACAGTCAATAAGATGCATCATCCAGCAAATTATTTCTCAAAATTAGATTAGCCAACCCTCCAAGTGTCACACACAACCCTCAAATACAACTCATCAAATTCAATGCTGGTCAATAGAAAGGCAGTGCAGAAAATTCAACGCTGTAGATTTAGGGCTTCGGTCAAAGTCAACTCTCAACCTCGATTTTTGTGCCCAAAAATATGGCCTTCAAAAATCAGAATTTCTGCAAATTTTGGAGGCCAAAACATCAAGGGTTGACCACGGTCAATGCTAGTCAACGCACAACAAACAACCCTAAAACCAGTCCACAAATTTACCCAACTTTAGCTCTGCACGTGTGAAGGAAAGAGGCCTCCAAAGGCTGATCAAACCAGTCAGATCACAAGAGAGAATGTGTGATTAGTTGATGAGCAAATGATCTCCAAGCCTCTTCAATTTATATCCATCAGTGAGGGTGTGTAACACATCTATTAGGCTTGTGAGCCTACATTACAAATCTGGCCGATCTTGCACGTGTGTGGAAAATAAAAGCAAAATATATGTTCTGCTCATCCAAACAAGACGATATTTAGATTGAACTTTCACCTCTCCAAAAGAGGAATCCAACAAAAATATAATCATCATCATATGAGGAGTGCAACATGGATTTTGGACCTAGTTTCTCAAAATTAACACTCCCTCTCAACTAGGGAGAACTAGATCTGTCCACTTGTGTAATCCAAATATCAATACCATCGTGTACTATCATAGAGAATCGTGTGTCATCCTACCATAACTTGCTTTGATGGCTCTTCTTCATAAATAGAAAAAAAGGTGAGTCACAAAGACATCATGCACAACTGACCCGAAGTCATCTTAGAGGTTAGAACCTCTCTGGGACTCAAAAAAAAGTCTCATACTAACCCGAAGTTAGTTTACTGACCCAAAGTCAGTTTAGAGTTAAAAAATTCACCAGAGTTCATCCTAGGTCAAGGTGCTGGACATATGCCATCCTAGACATAGAGAGTACAAAAATATCTGATGCGTCCATCGGTCTTTCTATTGGTCTCTATCCACATTTCCCAACTCATTGGCCAAATGAGAGGTACTTCCAATGAGTCTGAAACTCCATGGGTAGGATGCGTGCAAGGCATAGATCAAAGAGAGGTGAACCAACTCAATATCATAACGGTGGGGCAGAAGCACAATAAGGTTAAACAAGCCTAGCCTATGCTTGTAGCTCCAAGAAGCTTTCCCCAAGCCCCCTGGAGCTCCTAGAGCTCATAGTCAACCTCAAGCAGGACCCTCACAATACTGTCTTTCCACTATTCCAAGCTTCTCACGGAAGGTTAGGAACTTGACCTTCCGCAACGGCTTCATGAGAATATTTGCGACCTACTCATTAGTTCCTATGTGATCAAGCCTTATGGCCCCTCACTGTACCATATCTTGGATAAAGTGGTACCTGATATCAATATTCTTGGATCAATCGTAGAACGTAAGATTCTCAGAAAGACGAATTCCACTATGGTTATCACAAAGGATAAAGATGGTATCTAGCATATGCCTAAACAACTCACTAAATAGCTTTCGCAACCAAACAAATTCACAACAGGCCATACTCGCCACAATGTATTCGGCTTCAGCGGTGCTCAAAGCCACCGATTTTTTCTTCCTACTCATCCAAGATATCAAATCAGAACCCGAGGTGAAGCAACATCCAGATGTGCTCTTGCGATCCGCCACACTGCCAGCCCAATCGGCATCAATATATCCATGGAGTCTCAAACTCCCGAAAGTGTATCTCAGCCCATGGTTGATTGTGCGTCGAAGATATATCAATAAATTCTTGGCACCAATCCAGTGAATGTGATGAGGACCAACCATATGTTGAATCAAAGTGTTCACTGCAAAAAATATGTTCGGACGGGAGTTAACTAAGAAATTCAGGGCTCCCACGAGTTGTCGATACTCGGTGGGAGTTCCCAGCTTGGGCCCAACAGTGTTTCCAAACAAATTCTTAAATTTGAGTTCCATCGATGTCGACACAGACTTACAATCAACCATACCAAATATCTCCAACAACTTCACGGCATATTTTCCTAGAGAAAGGAAAATCTCGCTTGGCCTTTGCCAGAACTCCAAGCCTAGGAAGTAATGCATCAGTCCTAGGTTTTTAATCTCAAACTCAGAAGCTAACTCCCTCTTACATTGATGAATGACAAGGTCAACACTTGTGAGGAAGAGATCGTCCACATAGAGAACTAGAATGAGAGGTATTTCTTTATCAACCTTAAAATAAAGGTTTGGATGAACATTACTTCGAGTGAAGGCCAACTTCATCAAGTAGCTATCTATCCTCTCATACCAAGCCTTGGGGGCTTTCTTCAAACCATAGAGGGATTTCTTCAACCTGCATACATAGGTGTCTCTATCTTGGATTTCAAACCCCAGGGGTTTCTCCACATACACCTATTCCTTTATAGAACCATGCAGAAAAGCAGTCTTCACATCCATTTGAAATGAGAAACATAAGGTTTCTTACCAGAGAAGACTTTTTGGGAGTCTTGGAGTCTAGAGCGAAATGCGAGAATCTATTTTGAGCATACACAATAGTGTTCGCAGCTTCTCCCCATAGAAACTTCGGAAGACCTTGGTCATATAACATGGCGGGAAACTTCCACAATGGTCCTATTCTTTCTTTCAACAACACCATTTTTCTTAGGAGTCCACATAGTTGTGGTCTTCCTCTTAATGCTAGCATCACTGCAAAAGTCATTGAATTAATTTGACTCATACTCGGTCCCATTATTGGTCCTCAAAACTTTGATTCTCTTCTCGGTTTGATTTTCCACCAAGGCCTTGAAGGTAAAAAACCATTTGAATGCTTCGTCCTTCTTCTTCAAGAAATATATCCAAGTCTTGCGGGAGAAGTCATCTGTAAAAGTCATGTAATACGAACATCCTCCCAAGGATGTCACAGACAACATACCAGATAATTTAGAATGTATCAGTTGCAATATATCAGTTTACTTTTTGAAACTAGAGGGGAATGGTCCCCTTGTATGCTTCCCTTCAGCACAACCTTGACATATACCTTCATGATCATCTTTAAATTCGGGCATCCCTATCACCACCTTCCTTGCTTCGGGAAGGGCTTTGTAATGAAGGTGTGCAAACCTCTAGTGCCATAACTCTATTTGAAGAGTTGTATCACATGAAATAGCCCCCAATGGACTTCATCTAACCTGGTAGAGTGTATCAAATCTAAAACCAATAGTAAGAGCCTCCTTGAAGTTCTTCTTCCAGATGTATACCTTTCCATCAACGAATGCCACCATGAACCCTTTGTCTTCCATTTCCGAAATAGACACAAGGTTCTTCTTCAAATCAGGTACGTACAAGACATCTTGTAAACAGAGGACTTGACCTTGATATAAATGAAGCGGCACAGTCCCTGTCCCTTTCACGGGATAGGTAGCATTATTTGCAAGGATAATTTCTAGATTAGTATCCTTCTCAATCAAATTAGCGAGGGCTTCTTTATAACCAGTGAGGTGCCTTGAAGCACCACTATCAATTAACTAGACATCCAGGGTGTCAAGAGGAGACGCAAAAAAGAGGGCAAATACAAGAATAAATTCATTTTTATTATTATCAACAACATTATACTAATTGTATATGGAATTTCTTGACCTCTTGAAAGGTCTCCCATTTCCACTATGATCAGAGGGAGCCTTCCGTTTTCCTTTGAACTTGTTGTTCCTTTGATTTCCATTCCCCCTCGAGTTGTTGTTGTCACCATCCCTGGGAGAGTCCCTTCTATTAGGGCACTCTCTTGCATAGTGACCAAACTTGTTACAAGGGTAACATATTCCCTTCCTTCCTTTGGGCCCCGCTCTTCCATGGTTTTGATTTCTTGGACCACCATTGTTCCTCTTATTTGCATGAGTGGTGCAGGTAGCAGGGTCAACTCCATTTCCATTATAGGGATGATCTCTCTCCATCATTCTTGTCTCCTCTTAAGTACATCTCATCAATATTTCATCAAAATTAGGAATCACATTATTATTAAGAATAATGGTATTGAATACATACCAATCACGGGGCAGACCTCCAAGCGCAATGAGAACCATCCCTCGATCAACTATTTCTTCTCCAATAGCTAGAATATTGTTCATGATTTAAGTGAGCCTCATAAAATAGGATTGAATGGATTCATCCTTTCCCTTATTGATATTCTTCAATTTATTCTAAAAGAAAATAACTTGATTAGCATTGCTAGCCCTGAACATGCTAACCAACTTATCATACATCTCTTTAGATGTGCTTAGCTCAAAAATGTAAGCAACCAAGTTCTTGTGAATAGAATCCCAGATAATCATCTTTTCTTTGATTTCCTCTTTTCTATACTTCGTCTTTGTGGCAGCAGGTGCATTTGATGGAGGCTCATGAATCTTCCCCTACACGTAGTCCATGAAATCTTGATCTTCTAATGCCAAATCCAAGGACATCTTCCATGCATGATAATCAGACTTATCAGTCAATTTATCATCAGAATCGAAACCCTTATAGGTTGAGGAGGCCATTGGTCCTTGATAGGATTTCTTCTTTGGTGATTTCTTTTCACACTAGCTTGGGCTTTGTCAACACCTTCGATCTGATATGATGTTAAATTTAGATAGACATGGAATGTTATATGCTTAATGAAAATTTAATTCAATCTTTCTTAGGCCTGATTTAATTTAGAAATCACATAAACATGAAAGTGAAATGCTGATAGAACACAATAATAGATTAACAAAAGACAAGCCAATAATATAGATCAGATTTTACAATTCCTCTTGTCCAACAAAGATATAAGATAGTGTGTGTTACGACAGTCAACAGGATGCATCAGCCAACAAAGTCTTTCTCAACATTATATTAGCCAACCATCCAAGTGTCACACATAGCCCTCAAAGATAGCTCATCAAAATTCAACGCTAGCCAAAAGAAATTTAGCGCATAAAAGTCAACCCAGAAAGTTAACGTTGCAAATTTAGGGCTTTGGTCAAAGTCAATGCTCAACCTCAATTTTTGTACCCAGGAATACGACCTTCAAAAATCGAAATTTTTGAAAAGTTTAGAGGTCAAAACATCAAGGGTTGACCACATTCAACGCTGGTCAATGCACAAAAAACAACCCTATAACCAGTCCACAGATTTATCCAGCTTCAACTCCACACGTGTGAATGAAAGATCCCTCCAAATTCTGATCGAATCAATCAGATCACAAGAGAGAATGTGTGATGAGTTGATGAGAAAATGATCTTCAAGTCTCTTCAATTTATATCCATTAGTGAGGGTGTTTGACACAATTAGGCTTGTGAGCCTACATTACAAATATGGGTGACCTTGCACATGTGTGGAAAATAAAATCAAAATATATGTTCTTCTCATCCAAACAAGATGATCTTTAGATCAATCTTGCACCTCTCCGAAAGAGGAATCCAAAAAAAAATAATAATCATCATCATATGAGTAGTGCAACATGGATTTTGGACCTAGTTTCCCAAAATTAATACTACCGCTACATTTGTGGTCGGAAGCATGCAATATAACAGTATATGTGCAGAACATAAGTCCTCATCGGATACTTGGGATGAGTACTCCAGAGTAGGATTTTTCAAGTAAGAAACCTAATGTTTCATATTTTAAAATTTTTGGTTCAACTATCTATTTCCATGTGACCAAAGTGTTAGGAAGAAGCTAGAGCCAAAAACAGAGTTGGGGATATTTGTGGGGTACACAAATACACCTCACAACTATCGGGTGTACTTGCTAGCACATCAGATGACAATGGTCAGAAGAGATGTGAATTTTGATGAAGACAAAGCCATGCGATTGTCCCTTGAGAGGGAGCTTGAGTTGCATGCAGTTAAGGATCTTGCAAAACAGGAGACTGAGCTTCAGAAGGGGGTCTGTGACATTAACACTCAGTGGGATGGTTTAATGCTGCAAAGGTAGTGGAAGGGATGTTTATGACGTGGTAGCGAGGTGGGGCCCAAAATGATATCACAAATAGCAATTGGGAGTCGAGGATTTTTCTTATGATAGGTGGGAGTAAAGGTTATGGTTAGAAAAGTGCGATGTGCGATGGCGGAAATGCGACGTGGCAAGACGGAGGTGGGGCCCAACCTATATCGCGAATCGCAAGTCGAAGAGTTTAGTTACGAGGAACGAGGGATAAAGGTTATAACTTGTGATGAGCGAAGTGCGATTGCAATAAGTGGAAGATGATGTGGCGTGGAGGAAGTGGGGCCCACCTGCAGATCGCAATCGGAATGAGTTTGATATGAGTAGCGAAAGGCAAGAGTTATACCTTGTGGGGAGCGATGTGCGGTGGGCGATGGATGACGTGGCGTGACTGAGATGGGGCTTGCCCGCAAATTGCAATCAGAATGGGTTTGACATGAGCAGTGGAAGGTAAGAGTTATACCTCGCGGGTGGCGATGTGGGGGAGATGATGTGGCGTGAAAGAAGTGGGGCCCGCTCGCAGATCGCAATCGGAATGGGTTTGATATGAGTAGTGAAAGGTAAGATTTATACCTCGCGGGGAGCGATGTGCAGTGAGCAGGGAATTAATGATGTGGCATGACTGAGGTGGGGACCGTTTACATCGCAATTAGGGAAATGGTGCAAGTGAGTTAACAAAAGTGTAAGTGTAAAGCATTTGTCAATGCGAAAAAGGTGAGTGGGTGTAAATAAAGGTTTTAGAGCAGAGAGGAAAAAAATGGGCTAAGGTTTTATCACATCGGGGGTTTTGCGAAGGAGTTCAATGGTAACAATAGCTCTTTCCTCTTATGACTGTAATGTGTTCGCCCATTCTACGCTCAGACTGCATGGCCATCCCTTTATCCGTTCCTGCTATTCCTTCGCTTAACTTTCCATGCTTCCCTATTCGACCATACAAAACACCAACCAACATTGGCTCCATTGGGGATGATGCACTCTCTCGAGTGTGTCGAGAACTCGCAGACCTCTTGCTTGTGTTCTTCTTCATGTGCCTGGGACCATCATTAGAGATATTTTCAAATAGCTTTAACCAAAAAAAAAACACGAATTCATGCGGAAATAACAAATGATATATATACAATTTTGAGGATATGTACAATGGGCCATTGTAGCCCGCTATCAGTGCTGGAAGTAAGGCTTGAGAAACTGTCCGTTGACATGCATCTCGAGTGTGGGGGACACCTTAGGGTTAAGAGGTATTCCACTATATCTTTATACCATAAGGATAACAGGTAATTTATATGTGTCTTTTGTGTGGAAGACTTTACGCCTTGATGTATACCTGTATTCTCCTGTGCTTCTCCTCCTGTCATAGATAGATTTATCCCCAGAGCCTGACAGTTGGATTCAGATAGAATTTTTGCTAGCCTTTGGCCTTTGATGATTTTGGTAGGACTTATCTCCATCTCTTACTCCTGAATCTTAGCTATCCATTTCCCCCTTTTTCCTTTACTATCGCCCTGCACCAGAATATCCTTCACTACTGCAATGGGTACGTAAGCTGTTATGAAAAACTATAACATGTACACCCAAAATGCCTTAAGTGATTTGACCAAAGTGTATGCTTACTTTTATAGAATTTTATATTTTAGTTAGACATCTTGAAGGACCTGGCTGAAGAACGCAATAGGCTATTCATGCCCTTCATCATTCTTTTGAAGCAGCATTGCAACTATTGCGTGAGGGGAGGCGAAAGAAAAAATCATGAATGGCTTTCCATAATCTGGACCCGCCAGCACTAGAGCTTCCGCAAACGCCTGCTTGATCCTATTGAAAGAATCCCTGGATTCAGGAGTCCATTTCACTTCACTATTCTTGTTCAACATTTCGGTGATGTTTCAGACGATCTCGTCATAGTTTGGGATGAATCTTCTGAGGAAATTTATTATTCCTAGGAATACCTGTACTTAACTTTTGTTTCTTGGTAGGGAAATGCCGTTTATCACCTCCACTGCTTCAGGTCAATATTTACCTCTTCTTTGGTTACTGTATGCCCTAATAACTTTCCTTATTCTAGGGCAAACATGGATATTTGGGGGTTAAGAGACAGACCATACCTTCAACATTTGTCAAAATTTTGTCAAAGATGCTCTATATGCTCAGCGTTGCTCTTCGAGAAGACGGTGATGTCGTCCAGGTAGATCACCAAAAAATTATCTTGGTCTCCTATGAAAGCGATGTCCATAGCACGCTGGAATGTGGCACCAAAGTTTATCAGGCTAAAAGGCATTCGGGCGTACATGAAGGTCCCCCAGGGTGTAGTGAACGTCGTCTTCTTTTGGTCATCCGGGAGCACTGCCACTTGATTATATCCTGAGAAACTATCCATCATGGACATGTGGGAAGATCCCACCACCTTTTGCAAGATGTGGTCCATCTTCGATAGGGGATAGTTTTCTTTGAGTGAGGCTCTATTCATATTTCAGAAATCCACGCAAAGCCTGATCTTGTCGTTTTTCTTTCTTATGGGCACCAGGTTTGCCACCCATTCAGAATACCTCATAGGGACAATGATCTTTGCTTGCAACAACTTCTTTATTTCTTTTTCAATAACTGGGAGAAGAAGAGGGTTGATCCGCCTTAGCTTCTGCTTATGAGGCTTAACGTCTTCTTTTAGGGGTACCTTATGCTGTATGACATCAATATCAAAGGTCTTCAAGTCTTGGTATGACCAAGATAAGATGTATTTGTATGATCAAAAGAGCTTCAGGTACTGTCCTTGATATTATTTGGGGACTCCTTTTGACAGCTTCACCACCTTTGGGCCTTCCTCTGTCCCAATGTTCAAATCCCTGACTGGCTCGTCATGGGTCAATTTGCTGGGGTTTACTAGGATATAATTTTTATCAAACATTCTCTCTAATGGCACAAGACCCCTAGGAATGACATTTCCCTTTAATTGTAAAACACGGTGCCCAACCAATGTCTCTTCCAATCTGGTTTTTAGCTCTTGACTGTCATCCTCGGTGACTAAGTCGATCACCAAATTTGAAAACTTGCCCACCATTTCCATAAAATGCTTGACCTTCTCTTCGTCCTCGAAGACTTTCCAATGCTTTACATTGTTCGGAATGGAGGGGCGGTATCGCACTTCAACCTCATATATGAGCAACGGATTCTGTGGAGGGCGGAAATTGCTAGCAGCCACAACTAGTGAGTTGGCCATTCTATTCTTATCCATCGGCATGAATTGAATGTTAAAAATAGAAAATAAGTTCTTAAACAAATCCCATACCTCATTCCTGTAAGCTCTGAGACATGGGTTCTTAGTTTGGAATTAGTTCCTAACTTGTCTCACTACTAGATCTGAATCTCAAAACACCATGAGGTTCTGTATGTTCATGTTCTGTGCTACCTGCAATCCCAACAACAAAGCTTCATACTCAGCCACATTGTTTGTGGCTTCAAATTACAGCTTAAAGGAGAGGGGAACTAAGCAGCCTTCTAGTGATATCAAGAGTACCCTGACCCCCTTTCCTTCTCATGAATAAGCCCCATCAAACTGCAAGGTCCAAATTTTGTTTTCTATTCTGCTTATGGGATTCTCCTATATTAGAGGACAAACCTTTGTTTCTTTCATAAAATTTTCATCCTCCTTGAGCATAAGACAAGAGAATTCACCCTCCTTGCCATACACCAAATAATTTTTTGAACCATCAGCCTTGGTGACCATCTTCACAAACCTGGATTCAAGGTATAATATTCTTTCCTCCCCACCGAACATTGGAATATTGGCGTAGGTGAGGTCAAGTTTTATTGATCCTCCAATCTTGGAACACCAGGATCTGGACAATAACATTCCAAACCCGAGCTGGGATATCAACTACAACAATGTCCATTACCACACTTTTGGCCATGATATTGGCTAAGTTTAGTACCAGAAATTTTATCATATCTAAGCACTTCACCCTTTGGGAATGAAAATAATACAAGTCTTTATAAGGCCTTGTAATCTGCAACCCCAATTTCTCCATGGCAGACAAAGGAAACAGATTATGTGAAGCCCTGGAATCCAACATTTAATTGTGCAACAATAGGTCATGTATCACTAGAGTCACATAGAACGGGGGAGTGGCCTAGTCCTGTTCTTCTACATGAGCTCCAAAAACTACCATGGGTCGTTCTTCTTAGAGGTTGAGGTTGTCAGGCAGTGGGTTTACACCATGGGGCTGTATGAATTGAGACACCTGAGATTTGTATGAAGGCTGTTTCAGGAGCTCAATCAGGGGGACCGAGACCTTGACCTTCTCTAATTATTTCTGGAGATTAAAGGATGTGGGCCCCTTTTCTACAGTGGCTTCCATGAGTTCTTCTTTAGGAGGGTCAGTCAGGTCCAAGGGTACAGATGGGGATTTCTCATTTTTGGGAGGATCAGAGCCTCGTTTTGTGGAAGTGGATGCAACGGCTTTATGAGGGGCCGACTCTTCTAATGACTTTTCCCCCTTATTAACAAAACTAGGAGGGGTTTTTTCTCTTGATATGGACTCTTCATTTTGTTCTTACACTCGGGTTCTCTTCCCGGAGGACCTAATATCATACTTCTTTTGCAGTTGAGCTTGCATGAAATCCACGAACTGCCTACATCAACTGTCAATATCTGGATCCTATGGAGGGACTTCCTTATCCTCTTGCTCTCATTGCAGGACAAGTTCACCTTCCTCATAATTGGAGTAAGCAAGGAATTTATTCTCTTGGCTATCTGTGACTTCCTCGGCCTGTTACTCCAACTCTCCTTCCAAGTATAGAGGAGGTTGGATGTGATCTTGTTGTTCCTTGCTTTCCCACTACAACAACTATAGAGGGGGCTTCCGATACTAGGGGTTAAACCCACAGTTAGGAATCATTTGGTTGGAACGAGGAGGGGAATTCTTGGCCTCCAATTCAAGCTTAACCAACTTATTTGATAGGTTCTTGATCATCTTATTAATTTATTCCCTTCTATACTCTTGTGATTCCTTCTCCTGATTAGAAGTAGACGTCTCCTCCTTGTTCTTTCTTCTGGCTTCATGCTCTGTCTTCCCCTTGAATTTACCAGTAGAAGAAAAGTTTGCTTCTACCTCTAATGCATCAGTTTGTATCTGATCCAGAGATCTGAATTTTCTTTCTCGTGGGGTGAACCCAAACTCGTCTTCGAAAGCTCCTGCAAAGACCACCTTAGCAGCTGCTTGGGGAGGCTTTATTTCAGCAGGGAGATTATTATAGAGCTTATTGAACCTCTTTATGAATTCTGTTACATCCTCATTGTGTCAATTTTTAAGAGCATGGAACTCAGTGAGAACACATCCATGATCCCTCTTTCTCCCCATTTTAGTGTGAAGAAATTCTCCATTTCTTCCCAAGTGGTGACTGTGTTATCGGATAGAGACTTGGACCATTTCTGGGCTTCTACATCCAAGGATTGGACGAAAAGCCTTAACAACACATCTAAGTGTTCTACATTCACATTCTCAGCAAAGGCACAGAAGTTTTCAATATGTCTCTGCGCAGAAGTACTATATTCCCCAATGAATCAAGGGAGGAGCTTTATATAATCTTGTGGCATGTCATTCTGTACTTGAGGTAGAGCCAATGGAGCATATTTTTTGAGGAAGAAACCAGGTACAACCATGAGGGGCGATGGGGGTAAGTTATGAGGATGATTTGGCTAGGGTATAATAGGTGTGTGATGAATAGAAGTTTGGATATTTGTCTGTAGAAAGCTTTTGAGTACTGTAACTTCTTTAACTTCTTATTCCTCGAGAGTAGGGTGCAAGGGAGGCAGGGAAGTATAAGTGGATTCAGCTTCGTCTTTTATGGCTGAACTGGCTAAAGCATAGGCTTTTGGAGAATACCCAAGTATATGTGTTATGGAGCCAGGATCATAGATGTCAAGAGAAAGGAAAATCTTCTAGATAAAATGAGGGTAGGTCAGCCTGGCTTGGTTGCTTTTCCCTCCAGATTCTCTTAAATATGATCTTTTCGGGATCAGATACAGAAGGGGTTCTCTGCTGGGAAGTATCTGATTGAGTATGAGGCCTTGTGAAAGCCAGGATTACTTCTTCTTAAGACTATTTTACAGTGGAGCCGCCAAGGTGGGGAATACGCAACTCCCAACCCTTCCTGCTCACCTGTCTAAAGGGTGGAAGTTATGTTGTCTCCCATGGAAAACATTTCTTCATTCGTATCCCCGGAAATGATGCCAAAAAGATTTTGTAGCTCCTAGAGACAGCCTTGAGTTGCAAAAGACCAGTGCCTAGGATACCTTAAAATCAGAGGTTAAATGTAGACAACTATAAGGATGCCTCTGACAAAATATGGAATAAGAGAATAATGGTTTTGGTGATTCAGGAATGGAGAAGACCTTGGAGTCTGATTCATGTGAATTACCCTATACTGAGAGAGGGCTTAGGAAGCTGTATGGCTGGATGGATTTCAAGTGGGCCGAATATGAAACAATGAGTAGAGGCTTTCAAAACATGCAGAGGTGTTTAGAAGGAACGAAGGAGGAGGAACCCTCGAGAGACAGGCTTAAAAGTCTTAAGAATCTGTCTCCCATGAACTCAGAAGAAGCGGATGCAAGTGGAATATGACCAACAATATAGATTCATGGAGTGAGAATTAAGGGAGCACAACAAATTTAACACATGAGCGTTATTCATACACAAATTCATGAATAAAAATGCATACCACCAGTCGCTACATTACACGAATCATCAAAGCAGCAGAGCATGGGAAGATGATTATACATAAACATGAGATTACTGATAAACAAGAGAATACAGATACATACTACTCATAGCCCCATCTGGAATCCAAATAAATAATGATGTATATCATATTAAGTTCAAAACAACTCTGCCAAATATGTATCTCAGAGTACGAGGAGCACAGTCGTACAGAGCTACAACAAAATTCTCCAAAATTCAGAACCTTTCTTTCGTCTCTGAACTCTCTACATATAGAGTTCCCTTTGAGGGTCTCCGATCAAATAAAAATTTATGATCGACCCAAACATGTGAAATCAAAATATCCTAAATAAATTACGGAGCATGCATCAAGCAATCACTCCTGCAAAAAAAAAAAATCAAAACAGAATCAGGTGAAATCAATATTTCACCAACAAAACATCATAATCAAACAGTAAAAGAAAACAACTTAGTTGGCCACGTAGGCCAAATCTGGGAATCTTCAAAATGGGGCAGTGCGGAGTGGCTGTGAATAGGTGGGCAGTCCGACTTCCATTACTTGATTCCACCTGCTGTTGAAAACCTCCACTCTCTGTTCTCATAGTTTCCACTAACCGTTACAGAACGACTAGTCATGCTGCGTGTGCGTCGCTCTTTGACAGGGATTTCTTGGACAAATTTAAGACACCATGACTGCGTTTTCCCCGCCAAAAACCCACGCTGTGCTTAGCTTGAAAAATTGAAGACCGGGCTTCAGAAGGGGGTCTGTGACATTAACACTCAGTGGGATGGTTTAATGCTACAAAGGGTGGGACAAAGGACATGCAAGGGCTGTTGATGAAGTGGCAGGGAGGTGGGGCCCAAATTGATATCGCAACTCGCAATCGGGAGTAGAGGAGTTTTCTTATGAGAATCCTGAGTAAAGGTTATGGTTAGCGAAGTGCAATGTGCGATGGCAGAAAGGTGACGTGGCAGGACGGAGGTGGGGCCCAACTTATATCGCGAATCCCAAGTCGGAGAGTTTAGTTATGAGAAACAGGGGATAAAGGTTATAACTTGCGATGAGCGAAGTGTGATTGTAGTGAGTGGAAGATGACATGGCATGGCAGAAGTGGGGCTCGCCCGTAGATCGCAAGCGGAATGGGTTTGATATGAGCAGCGGATGGTAAGAGTTATACCTCGCGGGGAGCGATGTGCGGTGGGTGATGGATGATGTGGCGTGACTGAGATGGGGCCTACCCGCAAATCGCAATCATAATGGGTTTGATATGAGCAACGAAAGGTAAGAGTTATACCTCATGGGGGGCGATGTTTGGTGTGAAGGAGATGATGTGGTGTGATGGAAGTGGGGCCCACCCGCAGATCGCAATCGGAATGGGTTTGATATGAGCAATAGAAGGTAAGAGTTATACCTCACGGGGAGAGATGTGCGGTGAGCGGGGAATGGATGACGTGGTGTGATTGAGGTGGAGCCCATTTACATCGCAATCGGGTAAATGGTGCAGGTGAGTTAACAAAATTGTAAGTGTAAAGCATTTGCCGACACGAAAAAGGTGAGTGGGTGTAAATAAAGGTTTTAGAGTGGAAAGGAAAAAAGCGGCTAAGGTTTTATTGCAAAGGGGGTTTTGTGAAGGAGTGCAATGGTAACAGTAGCTCTTTCCTCTTATGACTGCGAGGTGTTCGCCCGTTATGCTCTTGGACTGCTTGGCCATCTATTTAGTTGTTCCTGCTCTTCCTTTGCTTAACTTTCCATGTTGCCCTATTCGATCATACAAAACATAAGCCAACAGAAAGAAGCACACTAGAGAGGCTGATCGATTATTGTTGGATGCGAGAGATAATTTGGGAGTACCCATATCACAATGCAGGTAGAGAAGGTCCCCAAAAAGATACATTGGATACATGGATCTTATGAGCGAAGGTATTGATATAGATCCATCCTCTTTTGGGGAAGTTGTTGTGAAACCAACTCCAAAAAGAGAAGAAAAGAGATATCAACACCTTAGAAATAAGCGACTTCGAGGGGGAAACCTCCAATACATTATAGGAATGAAAAATTCTTGGATGATACAAATGACCAAAACCTCCTTCTATATATAGGAGTCCATGGGGCCACAATATAATCCTAGTGGGGCCACAATGTAATCCTAGCCGACCTAACAATAATAATGTAAGGGCAAAATAATAACAATATGGGGTTTACAAGGGTACAGTAATAACCATAAGGGGGTTACACTAACAACAATAAGGGACTATACTAGTAATATACGGATCTAACATGCCCCTCTCCTTCAAAAAATTGTTGGCCTCAATGCTTGAGTAGCTCTGGGTGCCTCGTATAAAATTCTCATCATCCCATGTAGAATCTTCTACAGGAAAGTTCTTCCACTTGCTGAGATACTTTGAAATTGATCGTACTTGTCGAGTTCTTGTTTCTATGACTACTTCATAACTTCTTTCGATGTCATGTTGATCTTCCTGTTGTTTCATTAGATTCTGCACCAAAGTTGGGTTATCCTTTGAGAGTTGGAGAACTTATTGTTGATGCTCGATGTGATCTTCCACTAATTTATCATCCATATTTTCTATTATTTGATCCTTCAAACCATCCAACTTAGCCTCCATTTCTTCTTTTAAACCATCTATGTCATCTTCGGTTGCTCTTCGTAAGATCGAAATTTGTTGCACTTGGTACCATAATTTTGATATCTCATATTGCAATTCTTCCACTTAATGCATCATAGTATATATTTTTGAGGGATTAATGGGTGTTGAATTCTTTTTAGGAGGCATTTCAGAATGAAATATTGAAATATATGCTCAATAGGCCCTTCGAATCACTTCAAACTGATTTTTCAAACAAGATTTATGCAATTCGGGAAAAACAATACACACCTTTTACTTGATTTTGAGGAGCTCGATATTGGAATTGGATTATCTCTATAATTGCGGATCCTCAATATCTGAAATTCAGCCCTATAGTAGCCCTCTGATGTTTCTTTCAAATGCGATAGGTCTTATTGTATTTGGATTCTTAAAGACAAAGTTATGTCCAATCTCCCATAATGACCCAATTTTGGACTAGTTTAGTAGAGCGAACTTGTACAACTTGCCACGTGTCACAATTTCCTCCTTTGGCTCTGAAATTGTTAGACCGAAAACTAAATTCCGTGCAATTGCGGCCACTTTTTACATCATTCCAATACGATGCTCAAAGAGAGAGCTATGAAGATTTTCCCATGATCACCTCTTTGAGATGAAATTCAGAAGCCTCAAAAAACCCTAACTTCCACAGATCATATCTCCGAAAATATTGCGAACCAATATCTAAAATTTTGCGACGATGTTCCTCAGGATTTCGGCTTTGAACTCTAAAATTTCAGCTTCTGAACCTTTGTAGAAAAAAATTTATTACTAAAATACCGCGATGACCTGTTTAGGTGAAATTCAAGAGCCTGCAAAATGACCTAACTTGCACAGATCATATCTCCAAAAATGTTGCGAACCAAGCTCTGAAATTTTGTGACGATGTTCCTCAGGATTTTGGCTTTGCAATCTAAACATTTCAGCTTCTGAACCTTTGTAGAAAAAAATTTATAGCGAAAATTCCATGCTGACCTGTTTGGAGCAATGAAACCCTAGAATCTCAAACCTCTGATACCAAATGTTGTGAAACTAGCTCCAAAAAGAGAAGAAAAGAGATATCGACGCCTTATAAATAAGCCAATTCGAGAGGGAAACCTCCAATACATTACATGAATGAACAATTCTTGGATGATACAAATGACCAAAACCTCCTTCTATATATAGGAGTCCATGGGGCCACAATATAATCCTAGTGGGGCCACAATGTAATCCTAACCGACCTAACAATGTAAGGGCACAATAATAACAATATGGGGGTTACAGGGGTACAATAATAACAAAAAGGGGGGCTACAATAACATAATAAGGGACTACACTATTAATATAGGGACTAAACAGAAGCAGTGAAACAACCAGTGTGGGTTGATGCCATGGTTGAGGAGTATGACTCCATTATTAGGAACAGTGCATGGGAAGTTGTCGCAAGACCAGTGGGGAAGTCAGTGGTAGGATCCAGGTGTGTCTACAAGGTGAATCAGACATCAGATGGGAGTGTGGAGAAACACAGGGCTAGATTTGTGGCCAGAGGGTTCTCTCAAGTGGAGGGGATTGACTATGATGATACTTTTGGAAATATGGAAAAGAGATGGGGAGATATTTGTATCTCAGGGCAAGTATGCAAAGGAGATTATGAGGAAGTTCCACATGGAGGGAAACAAACCCATGGAGACTCCGCTTGTAGGAAGCTGGACGAAGGAGGATGCTACTTTGGGCGAAGTATTGGATGCTACTATTTACAGGTAGTTTGTGGGTTTACTCATGTATTTGGTGAACACATGACCCGACATATGCTACGTAGTTAACTAGCTAAGCCAAGCTATGGTTAAGTCGACCAAGCTCTTTTGGAAGGCAGTGAAGCATGTGTTGAGATATATCAAGGGCACTACAAAGTGTGGATTATGGTACAAAGGAACAAAGGGAGTGAAGCTTCAAGGCTTCATTGATGTAGATTGGGTAGGCAGGCCATCTGATAGGAAGAGCACATCAGGAGGAATCTTCAGCATATGATCAACAAAAATTTCTTGGTACAGTAGGAAACCGAGATCAGTTGCACTCAGTTCAGTAGAGGCAGAGTACATGGTAGCCAGTCAGGCTGCATGCGAGGGCATCTGAATGAGGAAGATACTTGTTGGTTTTTTGGGTCAACAGATCGATCCGACGATCATACATTGTGATAACCAGAGTTTGTTATGAAACCAGCTCTAAAAATAGAATAAAATAGAGATCAATGCCTTAGAAATCAGCCACTTCGAGGGGGAAACCTCCAATACATTACATAAATGAACAATTCTTGGATGATACAAATGACAAAACCTCCTTCTATATATAGGGGTCCATGGGGTCACAATATAATCCTAGCCGACCTAACAATAAAAAATATAAGTAAACAATAATAACAATATGGGGGCTACAGGGGTACACCAATAACAATAAGGGGGCGACACTAATAAAAATAAGGGACTACACTATTAATATGGGGAACTAACATGCCCCTCTCCTTCAAAAAAGTGTTGTCCTCAACGCTTGAGTAGCTCTGGATACTTCTGTATAAAATTCTCATCCTCGCATGTAGAATCTTCAATGGGTAAGTTCTTCCACTTGATGAGATAATTTGAAATTGATCGATTTATTAGCTATCGAGTTCTTGTTTCTGTGACTGTTTCAGGTTCCAATATGATTTTTCCTTCCTCATCAAGTTCTGGAAATATTTTTTGAATTGGAATTTTGTCACCTATAACCTTCTTTAAGCATGAAACATGGAAAACTGGATGCACTCACGAAGAAGCAGGAAGCTCCAATTTGTATGCCATAGTACCAATATTTTGTAAAACCTTGTAAGGACCATAGTATTTTGGCGATAATTTATTATCCTTCTTAGCTTGCTTGAGGGACATTTGTTTGTATGGTTGTAGCTGTAAAAATACCCAGTCTCCTACATCAAAACTTCTCTTGTTGAAATGTTGATCTGCCCGTTGTTTCATTCGATTTTGTGCCAATTTAGGTTATCATTTAAGAGTTGGAGAACTTGTTGTTGATGCTCGATGTGATCTTCCACTGCTTGCACCTTAGAATTTTCTCTTAAAGATGATGTGATGGATGGTGGATGATATCCATAAAGTGCCATAAATGGGGTCATTTTTGCTATAGTATGGAAGGAAGTGTTATACCTCCATTCAGCCAAAGGTAACCACTCGACCCATTATGTTTGTTTATCAGATACAAAACAACGAAGATATCCTTCCAAACATTTTTCACTATCTCAGTTTGACCATCAGATTGAAGATGATAAGATGAGCTATGAGCTAGTTGAGTACCCAAACAAGAAAATAATTTCGTCCAAAAATTTCTTGTAAAAATGGGATCTCTGTCGCTTACCATAATCTTTGGGTTTCCATGTAGCTTTTGAATTTTTTTCCATAAATGCAGCAGCAACTGTGCTTGCTATAAATGGATGTGATAATGCACAAAAGTGTGCATACTTGGTAATTTTATCAACTACCACCATGATGACACTCTTTCCTTCGGACTTAGGTAAACTTGTGATAAAATCCATTGAAATCTCCTCCCAATGTTGACTTGGAATGGATAAAGGTTGTAGAAGACCCTGGGTCTTAATTGTCTCCACTTTATTTTGCTGGTAAACCAAACATCCTGCCACAAAATTTTTAATATCAGATTTAAGGCCATCCTAAAAAAATTGTTTCTTCACCCTGTGGTAATTTAAAAAAAATCTTGAGTGTCCTCCTAAAGGAGAAGTGTGCAATTCCAAAAGAATCTTTTGTTTTAGTTGGGAATTATTACAAAGATATAAGCGATCTTTGTACCATAAGGAATCATTTTTGTAATTAAATGTATCGGATGTACTAGGATCTTGCTTCAAATTTTGAATGAGTGTCCACACTTCTTCGTCCTTCTTCTTTGGAATATGGTGGTTCTTCCATCCAACATTAGAGTTTATGAAATGACGATTAACATTTATTTTGTTCTCATCATGAGTTTCCTCTACTATCTTTTTTCCATTAGGAAACATTTCTTGTATCAACTTTTTCAAACCTTCCATGTCTTTTTTTAGAGCATTCTTCATGTTTTCCATGTCTTTCATTTTTTCTTCCATGTCATCCATATTAGCTTCCATGCCATCCATATTAGCTTCCACACCTTTCTTCAAACCATCCACATTATTATTCAAACCATCCATCTTCGCTTCCACGTCTTTCTTCAAAACTTCCATTTCATTTTTTTTTCTCTTTGCGAGAGTGAAATTTGGTGCACTTGCTCTTGTAATTTTGATAGATCATGTTGCAATTCTTCATCTTCATGAGTCATAGTAGAGTACTCTGAGGGCTTAATGGGTGTTGAATTCTTTTTAGGAGGAATTTTAGAATCCAATACTAATATCTATGCTGAATAGGCCTTTGAAATCACTTAAAACTGATTTTTCAAACAAGACTTATGCAATTTGAAAAAAAAAATACGCACCTTTTTCTTGATTTTGAGGAGCTCGATATTGAAACTAAATTATCTCTATGATTTCAAATCTTCAATATCTGAATTTTTTCCCTGTAGTATCCCTTTGAATCTTCTTTCAAATTCCAGAGGTCTAACCTGATTTGGATTCTTCAAGACAAAGTTATGCACAATCTCCCACAATGACCTAATTATGGACTAGTTCAGTAGAGCGAAATTGTACGACGTGCCACCTATTGTTGTTTCCTCATTCGACTATGAAATTAATACACATGAATCTACAATCCGTTTACTTGCAGCCACTTTTTATAGAATTTCAATCCAATGCTCAGAGAGAGAGAGTTATGATGATTTTCCCACGATCACCTCTTTGAGATGAAATTCGGGAGCCTGAAAAAATCCTAACTTCCACAAACCCTATCTCCGAAAATATTGTGAATCAAACTCTTAAATTTTTCCACACATTCCTCAGGATTTCGGCTTCACTTTGTAAAAATTTCAGCTTCTGAACCCTCACAAAAAAAAAATTATAGCGAAAATGCCACGATGAACTGTTTGGATTAGAGAAACCTTAGGATCCAAAGCTCTGATACCAAATGTTATGAAACCAACTCTAAAAATAGAAGAAAAGAGAGATCAACGCCTTAGAAATCAGCCACTTTGAGGGGGAAACCTCCAATGCATTACATAAATGAACAATTCTTGATGATACACATGAAAAAACCTCCTTCTGTATATAGGGGTCCATGGGGTCACAATATAATCCTAGCCGACCTAACAATAATAATGTAAGTAAACAATAATAACAATATGGGGGTTACAGGTGTATAACAATAACAATAAGGGGGCTACACTAATAAAAATAAGGGACTACACTAGTAGCATGGGGACCTAACATAGTTGCATAAAACTCTCTATTAATCCAGTATTCCATGATAGGTCCAAGAATATTCATATCTGGTATCACCATCTCATATATTGTGTTCAGAGGAGGATTATGTCATTAGAGTACATTCCCATGGAGGAGCAGGATGCAAACATCTTGACGAAGGGGCTGGCAAGAAGCAAATTATAATTCCACATAGACATGATCGAGGTAGCAGATAATCCATTTCTTGTTGAGAGGGAGTTTTGAAATGGCACCCCAAAGCGAGGCTTATAAGTAAATTTTCCCTTAATTAAATTGGAAATGAAATTGAAATTTCATCTCATAACAACTTGCATTAGTTAACTAAGTCAGAATGACTGAGTTAGCTTAGGAAATTCAAGTTGAGGGTCTAAGAGGATGCATGTAGAGTGATTCCATGATTTAAGGGGATCTTGTTGCAGTTATGAATGAGTTGTAAATAGTTAACTCAATAAATTGAGTTAAAATCAATTTAACTAGTTCTAACTAAGTGAAGAGCTAATGAGAGGTCCAGTGAATTAAATATGATTTAATTCACAATGAGTGATCAATAAGTTTACTAATAACTCATTATAAATAGCTGTTTCATGTCAGTTCTGAGGAAGAACCAGTTGAGACAAAGGTTAAAGGGAAGAAAAATATTAGTTCTATAATTAGAAAATTGTACATGTCTGTTATAGAGTGAGTTGGAGGTCCTTGATGCATTGCGCAATCAATTGGATGGATTTCCTATTTAATAGGGATTTAATTTCTCAAAGAATTTGTGAGCAAGTCAGGTTGAGCAGAGGTAGATAATTGGCTAATTATTTTTCCTATTTTTCCTAGATCAATGTGAGACAGTTGGCAGAGTGCAGGAGTTCTCTTCTGAGAGAAAGCATTGTATTGTTTTAGGCGGTGTGCTTTCCCCAATTAAATCTTGTGTTGTGCGATTGATTGTCTCTTTCTCTTACTCGTTATGTGATTGTGAGATCATGTTTTGTTTCTGCAAATTGTAGAAGGATTCAATATCTTGTTTTTGTATATTATAAGATCATATTGAATCCCGTTGGTAGATTTTCTACATTTCTTTCTTGAGCGCAAGTCTACAAGGACCTGAGCTGAACTACCCTGCCACAATATTATGCAGTATACAAGGTAGTGAAACACTTTCAGCCCTATCTATTGAAGAATCATTGTATCATCTTCGTCCCACACCCAACAGTAAAATCATTGCTCGTCCAACAAGAGCTAGGTGAAAGAAGGGAAAAATAGATGACAGGTTTTCATGAATATGACTTAGAAATAAAACCAGTTCACATGATCAAGGCTGTGGTCTATGTTGACAAGTAGAAGAAGCAGTAGATGCAAAAGAAGAAGAAGACCCCTCAGGTTGGGAGCAATAAATCGAAATATATGATATCAAGCGAACCAACACCATTACCATCACGAACCCTTGGTACGCGAATGTTCACTAATACCTTGAGCATGCCACCATGGCCTCCCACTTTTTCGCATGACAGAAAAAGGAATTAAGGCTATTTATCTTATCAGTTGGTCCAGGGGGTGATTTTTAGAAGGCACCATAACAGGGTATTGCTCAGGTGTTTGGAAGCACACGATTTAGAGAAGCAATTGCACGATCTCCATGACGGACCTGTTAGTTCCCAAATCCACCTCGGGCTGAAATAAGGCAGAAGAAGGACAACACCAAACCACGCTCAGCCTCGTAGCTAGCCCTACGAGGACAGGAGAGGGCTCTCTCCGGGTCAATCTCAAGAAAAATGTTTAAAGGGGCTTGAGATGACTAAAACAACAACTGATCTTAGGCTAGATAAACAAATAGTAGGGTTTGATTTTGATTTTTAGGGTTTTTTGTTGGAAAAAGGGAAAAACAATTTTGGGCTTGGGGATGAGGCCAAATTCTTGCAGAGTTCAAGTTGGGGCGAGGTAGGCAATGAATTTGATGTCTTAGATCAAATGAATGGATTGAAAGACTGCTGTGGAACTGAAGAGGGCAAGAGAGTGCAAGGATCCTCTTCAAACTGAAGAAAACATATAAAACTAAACAAAAGTCGAAGGCAGAGCACTAGCAAATCAATGAATTCTACCTCAACTACTCATTTGTTTAATTAAGAAGCATAGAGAAGGGAAATGGCATACATATAACATTAATGAAACTTACAATAACATGGAGAGAAACATCATCAAAACTCAGAAGCCACAAGGATCCCAACAAGTGCTGCAAAACTCTGGTCTTTCCTTTGCCAAAAACTAAAAATGGATATACAATGAGGTGCCAAACTTTTCCCAAGAGTCCAACCCTGAAAATGTCTCAGAAAATACAATATATAGACCATCCTAACCCCATCCCATGCCTCTAGGGGTCGAGCTCATCCTTCTAGGAGCTGTTTCAACCAATTCTAAACATGGAACTAAAATCTAGGCAGCCAAACAACTTGCCTCTATATGCTAGGAAATTGATCCATTCATTTAATTTTCACTTTTTAGTGAATGAATCCTCTAGAACAAGTAAAAAAATGCCAAATTTACATCATAGCCACAAAATTACATCAAGATAGATCAATAATTACATCCAAAAGTGAAACTAGTCAAACTGGCCGAATTTCTGAGCTGAAAAGTGAAAATTGGGCAAAATTCCTCTATGCGCCGCGCCAGAAAACTCAATGCGCCGTGCCACTTTGATACTATTTTGGAGCACTTCCTGAAGTCCAAATTGAGCTCATGATAGCTCGTTGGAAAGCCCTAGATGTCTGCTATCCAAACCAAGTGGAATTTTTCAATTTGGATGTCATTTGCCCCTCCAAAACTGCAATCTCCCAATACTGGTTCCTGCTGGTGCAAAAAGTGGCAGAAAGGCCATTTTTGGAGTGTTTTTGACCTTTAAGACCACCCAGAACTTCATGAAATTTCTCAGCCATTCCTGAGCATGCATAATTTACCATAAAAAACCCAAAAATATCAATTTTTCCTCCAGAAGATGTCCCAATCATAAGCGCGCGTCGGGTGGCGCGACGCGTCGGGCAGAAAAACCTGTTTTGCAACCAAAATTTTCAAAAATGAAAAAATATTCTCCAAATTTGCTGAAATTTGGAGTGAAGGTCTCCCATCATGTCTCATGCTCAGCCAAGGAAGCTTCGGCCAAGATTCGGAGTGGATCTGGCCTTTTCCGACGTTTCAGTGCTTTTCTCAACCTCGCCTTCAGGATCTTCATTTTTGCTCTGCAAACGTGTGTGCGGGCCCAATAGTGATTCTTCATGTGTCTGAGCATGTCTTTGTCCCTATTGGCCTTCGCCAAGAAATTCTCCAGATGAATTTTGACTCTCGTAAGGCAAGTCTCTCGCTCAAATGGTGTCATGTCACTTGGTCTCTTCCGGGCCAATTCACGGTCTTCACGGATTCTCTGCAGCTCCATGAGTGTGTGCTGGTCCTCCAGTTGTTTATTCCGCTGCTCCAAGTAATCTATAACCCACTGAGTTCTCTGCAACTTCACGGTCAAAGTGTCAATCTCAGCTTTTTGTTCCTGGATGGTCTCTCTCATCCTTGAGCTAGGAGAGCTCAAATCAACATCGATGAGTGTAAACTCAGTGTCTTGGCCTCCTGAAGGGCCCTCATCGTGCATAGGCCTCTTGCCTCGGTCCTGGACCTATGCTGATGTCGAAGGCGAGACCCTTTCCACAACAAGTGGAGATAGTACTCGCGCTGCTGATGAAGATAACGAGACCCCTTCCACCCCTGGTGGAGATAGTACTCGTCGTGCTGTTGAAAATAAGACTCTGTGGCCTCTCTGATATGTCACACACACTGGGGCACTGATAGGCTCAGTCAAAGGAACCTCAAACTGATGTGAAGGCTCTGCCTCATCATTTACAATCTCTGGAGGAGACTGGGGGGCTGCAAAGAAGTCACGGGAAATGAACTCATCCCATGCGATGCCCTGCAATCCAAGCTGATGCACTACAATGATTTTAATGAGCGCATAATGATAAATGTTGTTATGCTGCTGCTCTGGAGTCTTCCTCTGCACCAGGGTAGTCATCCGCTCTATGTTTCGTCACATGAAGTATGGAATATTCATCAATCTCACTCTCGTGAAATGCATCAAAAGTCTGATATGGTATGCATAAAGACGTGAGAATCTACCCTCGCAGCTGAAGTATCTAATGATGAGTTTCATTAATGGCGCATAGGACTCCTTCAGAAACCGGAACGGAAACACCCTGCTAAGCTGCCTCATATAACCAGGCTTGATGTAAGGTTCATAATATGCTCTATCCAGCTGTTGTCTCTTATTCCACTCCTCACCTATGTTTGGTATCCCGGTTGCCTCAGAAATGGTCTCTGGTGTCAAAGTGAAGTTCACTCCAGCAAGGTTTACATGACCATCACGCAAATGTAGGACAAATAAGCGAACCAACTCCGGATGGTGCTGAATCTGAGATATCATTTCACAATACCGAAAACATGAATGTTGCTGAAAGCATGTCATTGCAAGCGGGCAAGCCTGCAATTGAGCCAAAGAAGTGGGCTCCTCCCTGACGTGCCTGCCACTTTTATGAGAGCTCCTCGGTACATTTAGCTTTGAGGTTGAATCACTGTCCTGCTCATATCCCTGCTTATATGATGAATTTGTTTCTGACATGATGCTGAAAACAAGGTGTTTGACAAATAGGTGGTGATAAATATATGGTCAAAACAAGAGTTTGTTTTTCAATACCAAGTGTGCCACATATGAAATGAGAGGCTGCAAGGAAGTATCACCATGAATGCAATAGACTGTCAAGTGGATTCAGAGTGGAAGGACAGTCACTCACTGCTTGGGGAATTTCGGGATTAAGAACCTTTACAAGTGATATGGGAATAGGTGATAGTGATGGGGGGTAGTTTTAGGAACAAGAGTCAATGAAATGGAAACATATAAGTGAATTCAAGGATATGGAGGCAGTCCTTGAATGTGGAAATTAGGATTTTGTCAATGGAGGGAAGTGATGGTAAGTGATAGGGTTAGAGGGTTAACACATGGGCATACAAGGGTATAAGGGATATGGGACAATGGGTATAAGAGAAGGGATCATGATATAATAGTGTGACAGTACTAGCAGTGATAACAATGATAACAATGACAAGAGCACAAATGAAAATGGAAAGAGAGTTTAAGCACCAAAGTTCAAGTTTTAATCACCTCTTTTCAAACCCTTGGGAACATATTTCAATATGGGTATAGGGTTTATTCTTTCACCAATTAAACTCTTGAATTTCACCTTTCAAATAGCACCCAACAAGAGTTAACATCAAATGGTAAGGGTGCACACTTACTTGGAGACTAAAGAACTGAACCAAATTGAGTTTTGATGAATCGATGATGAGTTTCGGCCTTTGGGGCTCTGTGCGCCGTGCAAAAACCCAATGCGCCACGTTCAGTGGGTGCGCCGCGCCCTTAGAAATTTGCATGGTGTGTTTTGGCTCTACGCGCCGTGCTCTGTGGATGCGCCGCGGCCTATCCCAATGCGCCGCGCTCAAATTAACACACAGTCGGCCCTTTCATAAAATCACAGTTTTTCTCTTCAACTTCAAACTCGACTTCTCTCTGAGATTTTCTCAATAACTCTTGTTGAAAATGAATTAATAATCTTGGGAAATATCTCTTATAGACATGGTTTTAATTTTTTCTTCTTCAAAACCCATTTTGTAATGTTTTTGAATTTGGCACTTTTTCATTTAATACAACTCTGTCTTTTGTTTCCTCACTGACTTTCTGAGATTGAAATGATGAAATTGGCTGATTTTTGCAGGGATGTTTGCGTTGAACCTTGGCAAAGGATGACCAAATTTTGCATGTGAAGAACTTGATGGCGGAAAAATACATATTTATTACAAAAACAAATTTGACAATTTCTTCTTCAAAACAGAGTTTTGAAGAAGAAACATCCTCGAGCATATTTGATGAAAATCTTGAAATGAAAACTTGTTGAAAACATCCTCATGGCCTGCGGGCATTATTTAACATTACTGAAGACCAGACCCTAGACCTAGAAACTAAAATGACTCCTTTTGACCAAAATAACCATCTATGACTATAAATGGCATGAATTGAACTTTGATGAATTTTGAGAAATTTAGACCAACCCAGTAGGTACAAGCATGAGGGAAAATGAGAGAACAAAACCCTTCCTTCAGACAATGGCATGCCCCTAACGGAATGCAGATGAATGAGCGGAATGAGACACCTAAAAAATGAAATGCAATAAGAGGAATGATCTCTGACGGAGGGATGTAAAGACCGACTCTAACAGGACCAACTAGAGGGAATTTCATGGGAAACTATATGAAACATAAAGTCATGTGGGCCAGTTTCTATTGGCCCATTATTTAAGGGTGCTCACGCCTATGTCTACAAATTTCATGTATGTCAAAGGTGCACCAACAGGAATAAGAAGTCAACCTCCCCACTGCAGGCTATCGCAATGTAAGAGCCATTTCTATAATGGGGCTTGGATATTATTGGTGAAATATTTCTACACTCATCAAAGCAGCATTGCTACATTCTCAAAACTAAAAATTACTTCACGCAATGGACGTAAGAAATTATGCTCAAATAAGTGAATGATCAAGAAGTCATCAATTTTCTGCAGTAGAACACCATTTCCAACTTTGACGTTCCTACATCACTTTTTTTGACAATGAAAGTTATTTATCATAGCTAAAGCTTTATAATTTTGCATTGGAAAATGGAATAGTGTTGAAGCATTCTGCTAACTTTTATCCTCATGGGAATGGTCTCATTGAATCTAAGAATAAGAATTTGATTCGTAGCATTAAGAATACCATTTTCTCTGAGCAAAGCAACTGGCACTCTGCTTTAGTAAACGCTTTATGGGATGAACGAGTCACGCTTAAGCCCTCCCTGAACACTCCCCCCTACTTCCTGGTATATTGAAAAGAAGCCATCCTCCCTCCCAACATCTACTTCCCTTCCCTCCAACTTTCCCAGGAGTCCCAAGGCAAGCCATGTTTGTTAGTGGAGCATAGGATGGAAACCCTTCATAAGCTCGAGGAAGAAAGACTGAAAGCCAAAGAAAATCTCTTACTCCATCAAAACCGTATCAAGATGTGGTTTGACAAGAATTTTGTGGGGAAGATATGCTTTAATGTGGGTGAATTAGCCTTGAAATGGGATAAAACCCATGAGGAAAAATGCAAAAACACTAAGTTTCAATCCCTATGGATTGGACCATTCATTGTGCACGATAAGCTTGGCCAACACACCTATCATCTCCAATCACTTGGTGGGAAGAAAAACACTCTCCCTATAAATGGCTAAGATCTCAAACATTATTTCCAATGAAAATCTAGGGCTGTGCCCTGCACTATGTACATAGTTTGGTTTTGTTTGTTTATTTCCGTTCTGGTTATTTTATTTGTTTCATGTTTTCATTTGTCTTGTGAATAAAGTGTTTTCCTCATGTTGGTTTCTAATATTGTGTGTGTGGCTAAAGTCTAAGGAGCCTTGTGACACTTCAACATTTGGTTAGCCTCTGGTCTGCCTTCCCTTTGTTGGTTATATATTTTGGCCGATGAAGTTCCGACGGAAGAATACGATCCGTTCGTAAGGATAGTATTGGGAAAACCATCAATTCATGTCTATCTAGGAAACCTTATGCCCATTTTTGTTTTGGTGTTTTCACGCATATCTAATCAGTAAAAGGGGAGGAGGGGAAAATCTAAATGAGCAAAAATAAATTAGAGTAACACAAATACTTCTTTGAAGGAACAACCTCTCCTGCTCTCAATAAGTCGGGATCCCTCTTCTGGCCAAAATAAATAACTATCAATGCACAATACACACACACACACACACACACACACACACACACACACACACACACACACACACACACATAGGCGAAAGAAGAGAAAGTATTCCTGCGCAGAGAAGTAAAGAAAACAACAATGTTGGGGTATTGTTTAGGCTCGTAGGCAGCGGAGCAATGTTTGTGTTCCTGAAGTGACACCGCCGTGGTATTGTCTAGGCCTGTTTCCAGTGGTGCAACACCAAAGATGAAAAATTATACTATGAAAATCTTAAACTCGCGAGCTTCATCACCCTCCCCCTATTTGAAAATTTGTGATCAAACTGAATCTTTGTTGAGTTAAAACCGAAGTGGCATTATGGGGACTTGGTTTATTCACGGGGTAAGTGGGGAAACCAAAGTAGTTTTCATGAGGAATCAACACTCCCCAAAGAACCAAGGCCCTGCACAAAATAAGTTAACTAAAATAGAGAAGCTGGAATCCTACCAGTGTGTCGCCAAGTGTTGTAGCCGCTATAGCCCCCTCTAAAATTTTAGCCTATACCAAATTTCAGAGGCTACCTTGGTCTTGTTTTGGTAGTTGCAAACTTTGAAGTTCGTTTCATTACTTTTATTGAAGTGTTGTGACCCTTTTCGCAAAATAGGAAAAGTGTCATATTTTGACATGTTGACTATCGTAGTGAAGGTATGAGCTTGTCCCATTGATTTCAAAAGGTCATATTCGTGTAAATGAGTTGTTTTAACTGTGTAAGTATTTGTCACACTCATTTCCAAAGTCTTGAGCACCGTCGCACAAGTGTCATTATGGTCGTCGTAAAGTGTATCTTTGGTGTCGAACTTGTCGTAACTGGTCATAAAGCTATCACACAGAAGATATATCTTTGTATATATGTCTAGGATGATATATGTTGTTTGGGTCATCAAGTATGCTAAGTGTGTGATTACATTCAAAGTCCATCAATGTTCACATCAATCTCACCGATCTCACACTTAGTCATTTTCTGGAAAAACTTCTTGACCAAGAAACTTAGCCTCTCTGGGCCTCCCCTGAGCTGCGTACTGTGTATTCTCAATCCTTTGACTATTACCTTGCTGCTTGGAATTGTGAAGCGCGTAGTACTATCTCCCCAAGAATACCTCATTGCGGAGTTTTGGTGACCAACACCCGACCTTGACCTCCGAAATTGCGTAGTTGAGACCTCCAACCCGGCTTTAACTGAACACTTTGCAACTTCAAGACACGAGCTCATCCCTTGAGCCTTAGAACTACACATTGTGCATTAAACCATGCCTCCTTGACCTAATAAACTACGCAACTAGATTTCCCAGCCCTAATCCCTTCTGCTTGTCCCCACTAACTCTGGAAACTGTGCAGTCTTTTCCCCCAGCCCAACCTGAAATGTGCACTGCGCAATATCAAGGCTCAGGGCTGCCCCTTGCTTGCCTGAACTACATAGCTGCATAGTCACTAAGCCTCCTTTCCCAGCCTATCACCTATCCCAGGCTCAATTCATGAATAAGAATGCATCATATTAGGCTAGGCGTTTTCAGACTGATGTCGTCCTGTCATGAGTGAATTGCAAGAACATGTACTATATCAAGCCATGACAAGATGATAAGGAAGAGAAGAAGGAGGAAAGAATTCTCAATGAAACTCTTGCATCTGAACTTAAAAGATGATTGATGAAGGGAAAGCGAAATGATACTAGTTTGTGACCACTGTCCAGGACTTGAGATCATTGAAGACTCCCTATCATCAAGGCATGTGGAGGAATGAAGGAAGAATTATTTGATGAAGACACTTAACTCTTAACAACAACAATGGATTGAAATTACCACATCATCAAGCAATCCATGTTAGCAGTGTTGTGTCATGTCACGTCATGAGTGGTCATGTCGCCACATCACTATTGTATATCATGTCATTGTAATCAAATGTATTGTAAAGTGGAAGTCTAAAGGACATACATGAATGTTAAGAGTTGTGTAAGTGGAAAAGTCATGGGAATTCAAACAATCATGAGGTTAGCCAAAGAGTCACCCCTGGTTATATATACTCCCTCATTGTATGATCAAAGGAATTGTTGGCTCGAGGGGTCTTGACCCAGGTTCGGATGTTCGAGGTTTGCCAACAAACCCCTATACTACTGGCCCTTTCGGCAGTGACCTACTTGCGCAGGCCAATGTCTCACCCGAAGTAGTATGGGTGGGTGCTGGAACCAGGTTTCAACACCCTAGGAGAGGGTAGGTAAGTCAAGCAGAGCTACGTTCAACCTTATAGTGACTAGATATTGTATCACAGAGCCTATATCTAAATATTCCCCTTCGGATCCACGTGCACAACAACAATAACACTCACATAAATAAATAGATCAGGAACTCATATAACGATACGTAGCTATTCCAGATATTCTTGTATGAAGTAAAATAGAACAACCCAGATTGCATCATAAATAAGTAACACAAGTATGTTTGCAACTTAAATCAATAACACAACAACATATATTAAGTAATCAAACGTCACAGATTCATATCACAGTAAGTCCAGTGGATTCAAATAGTCAACAATACTTCTGTATTCATTAATCTTTCAGATCTACTTACAATACCCAAAAACCAAACCTGCGCACACAGCAGGACAGAGGCCCTCCACGCACACAACAGTAGGAGTCCTTACCCAACAAACCTGACCAGATTTATTGATTCACACTTAGCAGTAATCTCTTATCATTCTTAGCCTATCCTACAACTCAAAAAGGTTCAACTACTTATACTATTTTAGCCTATGCATCCAATGGTCCACAAACCGTGGTTTGCGGACTCTTGGTCTAACCTTGACCCATTTACAATGCTTTAGGGGTTTTGACCCACCCCAAAAACCCTACGTTAGACTAAATATAATAAAAATATATACAAATGGACCGGTTTCGCAGCTTGCAGGAGACCCTGTTCCAACAGGAATTTTCATCTTAGCTCCACCAACAAAGCAATAGAGAGAATATCTATTTATTTTGTGGAGCAAGGAGTGGCTCCAATGCTCCACTATTGGAGATAGTGATGTTCATTGTGTATATGTATCTCGAAATTTTTACTTAATAACAAAATCCTTTCAAGGTCAACACATTTCTCATGCATGACTTATGAATGTTTGTAAGACTATTCTGCAGATGTTTATATTTCATGTTCACTTTTCACATGTACTAATATTGTTGAACTATTTCAGTTATTTTAATTCTTATCTTGTTGGGAATGTATTGCAATGGTTGTAACTGTTGTCTCATCCTTGTAGAATCTTTCGTAGAATATTATACAAATCTTTCTAATATTACTGTGCATGTAATTGATTTCCATTCCTTATGGACCATTCCATAGGATATTGGACAGATAATTCTTAAGTTTGTGTGTGTAATGATCGTTGAATCAATTATGGACTATTTTGCTAGGTGTTAGACAAACTCCTTTGGTTCATGTGTGAATATTCCTGGGTGGTACTATTACCTCTCTCTTAGAGGCTCACTTTTCTTCCTTTTCCCCTCTACAGTAGAAGAAACTTTACACACTTGCAATCATTCAATCACCAGATACACCCCCCTTGCTTTGAAAAAGTACATTTCCATCACTCTCACTCTTGTTGACAGCAAGAGCCAAGGCATATCTTTAAGAATAAGGAAACTAGGCCTATGTTCCATATGGGACTCCTACACCAAACAATGTGAGGTCTAAATGAAACTTCACATCAGGGAGATCCCATGAATGTTGGCAGGTCCAACACCGTCAACAATGCCTTTGCTGGAAGTCGCCCTCCAAGCGACGTCTGCAAGGTGGTGGGCTCTCATCACAACCATCTTAGATATTGGGAGATGGTTAAGTCTGCATTGATAGAAAAAGTCGGGTATTCAGAAGATGACTCATCTAGTCTTACTAAGTATGAAGGTTATACTGATCCTCACCAACATATACATTACTGTAAAAACATATGGATTAGGGAGGGAATTCTAGAGGATATGTGGGTGCATATATTCGTCCATACTCTCAGGACATTCCCCCAGGCGTGGTACATGAAGGAATAAATAAGGAGGCATACCAGTGAATGGGATTGTATTAAAACTCAGTTCATCAATGATTTATCCTTAGTTGATGATGATGAGAGGATAAAAATGACCCTGAAAGCAATTAGGAGGTTCTTGTTCCTGAAAGGAGAGCTTACTAAGGACTACTGTAATCAAGATGCCTTCAATCACATATATAGATCTAGATTCCATGAAGTTGTGGATTGTGGGAAGATAAATATGGAACTTTATGGAGACGACTTAGAGGGGTTACGACACTTTATCTTTAAGGAATCTAAAGAGGAGAAAAACGTCGAAGATGGGCTTGTAACCACTGGTCCACAACTACAACCCCTGAAGTTGCAGAAGCACAACATCAACACTAAAGAGAAGCCTAAATTAGCCTCTATTGGGGAATTCTTGGATGAGAAAAACACCAAGTAAATTTTCGAACTCCTAACGGAATATGAAGACATGTTCCCTTCATTGGCTATAGAGCTTAAAGGAATACAGGGGGAGTTGGGAGAAATACATATCATGTTGAATCTAGATCTGAAACTAGTGAAGCTCCAACCATATTGATTAAACCCAAGGGTCAAGGAGAAGGTGTAGAGGGAGATTAACAAGATTTTGGTAGCTGGACTTATCTTCTGAGTTGACGAAGCTAAGTGGGTCAGTTCAATTGTCACCCAGAACAAGAAGGATTCTGAAGAAACCTAAGTTTGTGTAGATTACAGGAGTTTTAACAATGCCTGCGTCCATGACCCCTTCCCTACTCCATTCAGTGACGAAGTCCTCGATAATGTTTCATGTAATGATGCATACTCTTTCATGGAAGGGTTCTATGGTTACCACCAAGTCCATATTGTATAGGAGGATAAGAAGATTCACCACCTTCATGACTGAATGGGCGTCTTATGCCTACCATGTGATGCCATTCAGATTAAAAAATGCACCAACAATATTCTCAAGGATTATAATTACTGCCTTTCATTATTATATTCATAGATATCCAGTGGTGTATATGGATGATTGGATAATTTTTAGCTTATTAAAAATGCACTCCAACTTTCTTCGAGTAATGTTTGACTGCTACAGGAAGTTGCAGATCTCCTTGAACTTGAAGAAGTACATTCTTGTTGTCCCCTTTGGAACGCTCTTGGTATGTATATTTTGTAAAGGAGTGTGCGTCGATCCTACCAAGGTTGCAATAATTTTGAATATGACTCCCCCAACGAGTTTCAAGCAACTGAGATCTACTGTTGGCCACACATGATACTATCACAAGTTCATCAAAATCCAAAACTATGCATTGATCATCGCACCTCTGGAGAAGCTATTGAAGAAATATGAGAGGTTTTCCTGGTGTGATGAATGTGAATTTGCCTTCAATGTGCTAAAAGATAAGCTGGAAAGCACATCGATCCTAGTTTACTTGGATTGGAGCAAGCAATTTCATGTCCATATTGATGCATTAAGAATCACCCTGGGAGATGTTTTGGCCTAGCCTGGAGATGGTAACCTCGATCACCCGATCTAATTTTCTGGTAGAAAAATTTCCACTATGGAAAACAACTATACCACAACTGAACGAGAAGCTCTTGCAATGGTTTACTTGCCACACAAATTCTGGTACTACCTTCTGGGTGGTCCATTCAAGTTCTTTACTGACCAGTTCACACTAAAGTACCTAATGAATAAGCCTGTGCTCGAAGGGAGGATTTTAATATGGATCCTACTATTCTAGGAGTTCACATTTGAAGTAATTTTAAAACCTAGGAGGATGAATGTGGGACCTGATCATCTTTCCCGTCCAGAGTCGAGTGAAGCTGGGGGGTTAATAGATGATCAACTGTCAGATGTTGAACTACTTCGGGATGAATACCTGACTACTTGGAAGACATTGCATTATTTATAACCACATGGAAGTGTTTGGAAGGGTACATGACAACACAATGGGGGTACATGGTAGTTCGAGCTATAGATTACCAACTTATCGCAGGACAATTATACAAGACGGGCCTCGATCAAATATTGTGTTTGTGCATCCTTGATCATGAGAAGAAAGATGCACTATGATAATTCCATTTGGGTGTTGTGGGTGGACATGTGCGTGGGAAATCCACCATTAGGAAAGTGCTCTAGGCCAGACTCTAATGGCTCACACTCTTTCGAGATACGAAGGAGTACGCCAAGAAATGTGATGTTTTCGAACGAGTGGGATGACCATCACACCAGGATGAACTCCTCTACAGTTGGTATGGGCACTCCAAGATTTTGAAAAGTGGGCAATATAATTTGTGTGGCCCATTAATCCACTAGCACGCCACTCCCATGTCAGGTACATTATCACTTCCACAAATTACCTTACCAGATGGGCCGAAGGTGCACTAGTTAAAAATTGCATTGCAGACACCGTTGCTTGGTTCATCTTCGAAAATATTATCACTCGATTTTGGTGCCCCTAGAGTCTCACAAGTGACACCCACTTCATTAATGATACAATTGCCACATTTTTGTGGGAATTCATGATACAACACCATAAGAGAAAGCCGTACCACCTGCAAGTAAACAACATTATGGAAGCTTTTATCAAAATCCTAGAGAAAGGCCTCAACATGATATCTTCTTCCAACCGAGATGACTAGGAAGAGCGGGTACCAACTACTTTATGGGCCTATTGTACCATCGTAAAGCACTTGCAAAAAAATACAACGTTCCAACTTATTTATGGTTGAGAAGCTGTAGTACCTACCAAGTACATTATTCCCAATATTTTTATTGCACGAGCCACTCACATGTAAGAAGATGAATCAATTGCAAAACAATTGGATGAGCTTTGGGAGTCGGCTGAAGCCAGGTTCCTCGTGAATTTTCACCTGAATGTCGATAAGGAGAGGCAGAAAGCATGGCACAATTGACACATAAAACATAAGTCTTTTACAGTTGGGGACAAGGTTCTCTTATACAATAATAAGTTTGTAAAACATCCTAGAAAGCTATAGATGCACTAGTTGAGACCATTCATTATTGCAGAAGTGCGAGAGTATGGAGTTGTAAAACTTGCAAAACTAGATGGAGTCCTATTGCCTAGCCAGGTGAAAAACACACACCTGAAGCCTTTCCTTGGCCCAACATATTCTTTATTAGATTTATTTGATCTTTGAAAAATGATCCTAGTTAGGTTTAGGCAGAGTCAACTAGTTAATTGATCCGGATTTATGTAGGAACGAAATAAAATACAAAAATAAACATAACGACATAGATGCAGTAGGAATAAATCTTCATTACATTAATATCAATTACTGAAAAATGCTTACAAACATAATTATCAAATAAACTAGCTCAGGCGATGGTAACTTATCTCTGAGAAGAGATGTGGCAGCGACATGCCTCTGAGCTGTGTTACAATTAGGCTCAAGGGATTTTTTATTATTGAACAATAAGAGAAAACCCTAAACAAACAAAACCCTAACCTGAGGATATGTAACACCAAGAGTTTATGGGCCCAACTGGGGTTAGTTGGGCATCCAACTTCGCGGGGTCGTACCTGGTCATATTATCTTCGTTTGGCACGTATGATATCTCGTTGGAAAGATCTCTCAGAGGAATATAATTTCTAACATGATTTATATGAAATCACTCAAGGAATAAAGCCCAAAAAACGTCTTTTGGGGTCTAATAAAAAAATCTGGAAGTTCAGGACCCAAAAATCTGCTAAAAAATAGTAAATAAGAAAACCGATGAAACTGACTAGGTGGAATAGGCAGGTGGCCACCAATATCCACCTGGATCATTAATTTTGCAGTTGTGTCAGTTACTTTAGTTGCATAAATTATTTTAGTTGGGACATTTATCTTAGTTTTGTCAATTATGTTAGTCGTGGATAAATTTAAGTCGATTCATTGCAACCCTCCCCAACTGATTGTGGTTGGGGAATCACACATGCCAATAGTATTATCCACCAAAATTAGTAATAATTCCTGCATATTTTTGAATTTGGGTTAAATCTCTCTCGTAATATCCATAACTTCATCTTGTCATAATTAACCATCTTGATCACTCGCCTGTTAATTTTTTATGTCATCAGGATCAGGTCCAGGTCATAGTCATCGTTAATGCCACGATTTGAATTGAGTATAGAAAGTTGTTGTATTAATTAGTTAAACGATTTAAAAAAAAACATTGTGTCAAGTCATTCTATTTAGATTTCATGGCAACGTTAAGTCCTCCATTTTCAAAGCATAAGTGGTCGAATTACCCAGTCTGGCTCTATGTTGAATTCCCCCAGTCCCCAACCCAAATTCAAACCCCTTGTGTATATTTTCTATACTCGCTGAATTGCAGTCATTAATAAGGTCTCCAAAATTTATATTCCCACCCGTTCATCCGAATCCAAAGTTATTGAGATTGAGAATCTCTATGAAAAATACGAGAATACCACACTTATAGACAACGACCTATCAAATTATTTCCATTTCACTGCACTCAAGCACAAAGTTTTTATAGATCCTGTAACCAAACCCGATGGAATCCGTTCATCTAGAATCAAAGAGGATTTCAAAGGAATATAGAGGTCCACACTACTGAACTTGCGAAGTTTACTAGTGTTCGACACCTCAGGTGCAACAATGCAGACTACTAAATTCCTTATCAGTTGAATGCATGGGGTTTTCTTTGGCTCAACAGAGAATACCCCATACATGCTAGTGACATTCAACAATTGACATGAATATCTATATTAGGGGCCGCAATGTCATCTTTGTTCCAGACTACTTCCAAGCATGGAAAGAACATGGGTGACAAAAATTACTACAACAAGTATGTTACTCAACGCGGTGGAAAGGGAGCCAATATTGAGACCATTAACGTTCCCACCATAAAATTTTCTTATTATATAATTGTTGGAAAAATAATGCGTCATTACACAAAGGGCGAGTGCACTATGGAAACCATTTCAATGGCGGAAGCTTGTGAGAAGGGAGAAAAATTGAATTGGTATAGTTATTTGTTGAACAAACTTTTTGAGGCCTGCAAATATGTACACAAAAGGGCGTCATACTTAATCTATGGATATCTTGTCATTTCTCTGGATATGATGAAGTCACGCCCTCCAGAAGGCATCGTGCTAGTGCCTGCCTTTGAATATCAACATCTAGCACCCAGGTACTTACCATGGTGGACTTCAAGGGAACCAAACAACAAGGAAATCAATGAGGGCTCTTTCATAGGATGGTGTGAAAATATTCTAAATATCACCAAAGTCAATCCCAGAATCCCAACGTTGCTTACGGAGATTACCATCAAATATGGTTTGGTGTTTTCCACAAAAACACCTATATTTTCGATAAATGTGTCAATGCGTACACATTATAGATGTGTGCTTAGTCTTACATTCTCTTTGAAGAGGCATTCCATATCGAAGTTATGTCTGGCTCGGGTTGCCGGTATAGTCCATGACAACAAGAAGATGTATTATTTTGAGGTATGTTGCCTAAATCACCGTTGGGTGAGATCCCATCTCCCGAAAGCGATTAACAAAGGAGATGCTCAACCGGTCTTCAAGAGCTTTTGAGACAACAATGATATCGTTCGCAACACTCTGGAGAGTCTCGAGTCATCGATAAATCCCTTGCCCTTATTCTCTCGAATTTACTATTAGTCAAAATACTACTTTGTCAAGTTTCGTCATTTTCACTTCCTCCATGGGCCCCACTTAACCCGAACCCACCATCCAGATACTAACCGAATACTACCATGCCGCCGCCAATTATGAAAACTCGGTTATAGTTACCTCTGTCCTTCTAGGTCATCGATCTCACGATGAGGAACCATTCCCTCACCAACACACAAATCCTTGAGGAAAACTTGTTGTCCACCTCCCGCATCCCCAATGCCACACATATCGTCACCCCACAACCTCCCAGCCACTATTTCAAACATTCCTTCATCGAAAGTGTTCTTAGTTCGAGATCGAGATGGAAGTAGACTCCATAATGGTCCATCACCGATACCAACCAAGATGCACTAACTATTCACGCTAGAACCATGGAGTTGGTTAATACATCTATGTTATCTTTGTTACTAGAATCAAGTCTAGTACTTGAAACCTACCAACATATTCACCTTCGTAGGGCCAATAGATATGAACGTCTTACCTTTGAAATCTAACCCATTCCCACTTCGCCACATATTCTACTCCATATTATACTAGTATCCACATCGGAGATACCTTGTAGTGAGAGACTTATTCCCAAGGGCACGGCAGAAATTTTGCCTGGACAACCTCACAAGCCCAATACCCTCCACCTACTAACATGAAACTCGATGACCTCCATAATGGTCATCTACACAACTATTTTCTTTTATTTATTTGGTGATTTCCAATCATAGGCGTTGCACAACAATTTGACAACCAAGAATGAAGTCCAATCTCAATTCTCATTATTGTCACTAAGAGAGATCAACTTATCTAGGACAATCAAGAGGTACAACAACATATTGATGATATCACCGCAAAATCACTCTTTGGCCTACATTTTTTGGTAGCACCAAATGTAACACCCTCTTCCCACATCTACCCAAGTAACCAACCAATTGGGGTAAAAATGTGACGAGAGGCGACTAATATGAGAATCAACCTCTAGATGACCTTAAGGAAGTGAAACCAACGAAAACACCAAAAACACACACATTGCATCATTGGCATCCCACGGGGCAATCCAACCTCCCAGGGCCCGTTCCCTGAGGGGGGACTAATTTTAGCCCTTTAAGGCTAAATTTGCTTAAGGAAAGGGGAGCGCTATAGACCCTAGAGCTATGGGCTAGCCTTGTTAAGGTAGCAAATCGGGCCCAAACAACAATTTTCGCCTTAGCTCGACATTTGTGCCACAATTTCAACCCCAGCCTGAGTCCCGCCAAATTTTCTGGTAACTTTAGGAGAGGGTATAAACTCATCTGACCCCACTCGGCCATGATAGGGATTTCGTCAAACACATCAAAAACATAGCATCTACAGGCATAAAAAACATATTTAAACAAAGGGGTCTCTTTCTTATTTGAGTTTGGCTAAGAAGTATTGATACCCTACACTATAAGCTATCATTTAATCAATTTAACCATAGATACCTTGTGCATTCATTTAAAATTAAAAACATAGAGAGAGCCATACCTCATCACTATTAGAATACATGCTTATAACCATTGTAATACCAACAGAAGTACCATGGATACATTACCAATAGAATCCATATATATTCCATTTCATATACACATAAAATACCAAGGCAATGAACCTTTCATTAATCGATGTAAAAACCAACCCGGAATGGGACTTCCATGTTCCACTAGACCATAGACATGGCTGAGCCAAATCTCACTTCAACCAGTCACCCCCTGCCATATTCCAAGCAGGAATATGGGACTTAATCAAACACATCAATCAACAACAAATTGGGGCTCCAGAGACGACACCGTCTCAACCCCAAATAATTTATTCCACCTCACGGTCAGACATCACTAACCATCACATATTGGTATCTATCCAAGCTGATCCAGGGCTCCAAAGTGTTTGTTCCAACCAAGGCTTCTAGGACTAGTAACTCAACCCCAACTGTTACAGGGCTTCCAGAGCATTTTTCCAACCAGGGATTCCAGGACTAGTAACTCAACCCACAGTTGTCCACTGGGCTCCAGAGCGTTTGTCCAACCAAGGCTTCCAGGGACTAATGACTCAACCTAATAGCTAAAGGAATCATGAGAACCAACCAGAAAACAATCAATGGAAATAAACCCACAATCACCATGGTTATACAAGAAATGGAAAGGCTAGGCAAATCCACATGCATACCCATGCATAAAAAAAAATAGTGAGGAAAACATACATGCAACTTGATACCTACACTCAAAACCTGTTGTAGATTCTGATCCCGATGTCCTCTTCCGATTTCCTTCTTTTCCTTTGCTTTCTTGATCCAAATCTCCAAGTATTCCACACTCTACAAGAGTGCTCAAAGAATATACTTATTGCTCAAGAGAGAGAGAGAGAGAGAGAGAGAGAGAGAGAGAATAATGAGAATTACAAAACTGAACTAACCAAGCCTTGCCCACTGATCCTTAGAAGCATTTTTATTAATGAGTCCTCTAATTTCTTAATTTTACGTTATTTTCCTTCAATTTCCTCCTCACATGCAACCTGTGACCTTTCACCTTCCTTTTCTCCTAATTTCCATTATTTTCATAAATAAAATGCCAATTAATTCCTCATGCCTTTCCAAAGCCTTTGCCTTTGCCAATTTCCTTAGCCATAATAACTGAAATGAACACTCACTAGGATATTTTTCCCACCATTCAGCTTGGAATAGATATCCAATCACCGTGGTCTTATATATATATATTTTACATGTATTTTTACTAGTGCTATTATAGAACCCTCCCCCTTGGGGTAACACTATCCTCGATGTTCAACCACACCTACAAAATAGCAAACTACTAAAAATAAAACATACTACCTATGGAGCTTTATAACACATCTTGTTGCAGTATTTACAATGAATCACCTGCTCAAAAGCAAAAATCATCATGACAATCATACTGTGTACTGGAGCTTTACAACACAACTCATTACAGTATTTACAATAACAACCACATATACTCGTGCACATTTTCTTCAACCAACAAATAACCATACTATTTGTGGAGCCTTTATAAACTAGCTCGATACAATATTTGAAATAATATACATATATACACATAAACACATTTTCTCAACTAACAAATATAAGGATACAATGCCCGTATCAACAACAAGGGAATCCAAAGGCTCACACCTCCACCCTAAAAGTAGTACCAGGATTCACCTCCTTCCCAGGAAGTCCAATATCCATTGTCAAATTCAAATTTGCATCCAATCTCCATTGCTACAATCTTGCACCACTTTTCCACTCAGTGAATAGTTACTAACTCATTGTTCGAGGGCACACTCCCATTGTGCATTTGATTCCATCCGACAATTCTAATGACAAAAAAAAATCCATCCTGACCTTCCCTTCTTTGCCACATAGTCCCTCTGGAAATTCAGTCACCCCTTCTGTTTGGTCACTCACCTTCCAAGTTCCGCTGGCACCCCCATCCCAGGTAATCCATCCCTTGGAAAGGATTCTTTGCATCGGAAGTTCAAAAAAACAAGGCATATATGTACCTCAAAACCATCATACTGGCCATAACATGCTCATGGAATTCAATGGGCACTATTGGGCACCAGTGTCCCACAATGGACCTGCTCCTGAAGTGCTTTACCAAAAATATCCGCTACCTATTTCATTTCCTTTTTCTGACGTTTCTATTTCTTGTAGTAGGTTTCAACCACCCAACCAGGCATTTCTGTGCTTCCTGTACCAAGAACATAACTTCCATTATATTCAAAATAAATTGAAATAATTTCACATCATACCTCATTGGTAGCTCGTCAATAAGGTACACTTGTAATTCTGTTCACTTCCTGTCACACAAGTTAAACCAACTGCTTGGTCAAATAATCATGTATAAACATATCATATATGATTAGCTCAAAATGAAACCATCATAGATCAAAATAATAAATCACATGCAATCATCACAAACCATAATCATAAATCACATGTAACCATCATAAGTGAGAATCACATATCACATGTGTTAGCACAAGGAGTCACTCCTTGACTGCATAAGGAGTAAGCCTTACACATTGTAGTTCATTTCAAATTTTAAAGGGGTTTTTTGAGTGGTGGGATGGTTTCTCAAAGATTTTTAAATTATTTTTTATATTCTTTAATACTTTCATGCATTTGGAAATCTGTGGAAAGTATAAATTGTGTGGTTAAATTGGTAGTATAGGGAGCAGAGTATAACAAATGGAAGAAGATGGATAACTGGTACTTATTCCAGGAAATATTCCTATACTAAACCAGTCACATAGCTATGATGATGGCTCTTTACACAAACTCTGTTTATGCAAAGTAAACAACATTCAGAAAATAGATTGCATGTATAAAGTATTCTGAAAATCCTTTATGAAATCTTCACTGACATGTTCTATAACATATATATAATTAGAAAAAAACTGAAAGAAGATAATTTAATTTTAAATCCTTTAACAATTTCTCACTCACACCTTACTAGTTGTTGAAATTCATATTTAGAGGGCTCTGAGTGTTGCTCTGAAGGGGTTTTGTTTTTGTTTTTCTTCATGGATTTCTCTGTCTTTGAACCTTCAGATTTACCTTCAATATCAATGACCTCTGTCATTAGGCTTGGATTATGTAGAGCCTTCGACTTAAGCCTAAAATTGTTGCTATCTCTGGTATGCCTCTTTCTGGTACCAACAACAGGTTTGGCTTCTTCTTTCTTATTCTTACTGCTGATGTCATATCCAACATCCTTGAAGATTTATTCATCTGATTATGTAGGCTGATACTATTTCTACATCTTCTGTTGAATATGTGCTTCTAGAATTTCTGGTAGCACCTACACTTCTAATTTATCTACAGTTGTAGACCTTCTTCTCCAGGCTCTGGTGTAGAAATTAGGAAAAGGAAGAACAAGGGGCACCATTTTCATAGATTTGGGTTTACTTGCTGAGGAACTCTCTCCTTTTTCCAACTTTGTCTTAGCCTTAACTGCAGAAACCTTTTCTTTCTTTCCTTTGGCCTTCTTATGGATATTTTATTTTTTTTCCTTTCTCTTTGTTCTTCTTTTTGTAGGTTGAGGGTGTGGTTGTAAAACTGGAGGTGTAGGTGCAGGATGGCCTGCCCTGTAAAACAAAAAGTGATCCCAAGTTTGATTTCTCTTCCCCAAATCTTCTTCAACTAGAACCTTGATTAGAGCTTGATGATACAAGCTATACTCTAAAACAACTGTGTGAGTTTGGATCCTTGCTAACATCTTTGTCAGACTCTTCAACAAGAAATATGGCAGATTTAATGTCTTCATACTTGCAACATGAAAAAGAACCCTCATGTGATAGAGGAACACAATTGTATACCTCCTTTCACAAGTGAGGTATATCTTGATAAGATTAATAGCTTATGCCCAATTATTCTTAAGATAGCTGCTTGGAATTCCCTTGGCCCAGTTTGGATCTTTGTGTGCATCCTTGAGGAAACTATTGAGGTCTCCTCTTATGATAAACTGCCCTTTAAATTACCTCTCTCCTTCCTATGGAAGGCTAAATTCTTTAGCAATGGAGTCTTCAGAAACCTGCAAGGTAAGGCCATAAACTGTGGCTTCTTGTCCATTAAAAGAGTTAGCAAACTCTTTAGCTATGCCCGAGTGAGAGCTCCCTAACCTAGTGCACAGAGAATACCACCATGCTTGGATAAATAATCTTCTTACCCTCGAATTTTCATCCAGTAGGTCTGCACCTTGTGGCTCAATTAGATTTATTTTTCCACCCATTTTAGTCATATTCAGAAAATTAATGACTCTGCCTCTTGAAACTGATAGATGTCAGAGTTGGAGGAGTTTCATCTTACAAGTTTTGCTTGTATTCGCCTTTGAAATCATGTCTGAAATCGAGACTCATTGTCAAAATACAACTATATTCAATTTGATCTCCAACAACTAAAATCTCAAATGACAGTGCTTCTTCTTTTTCAGTGGTTTTAAAACAAAAAATATGATTCATTACCCCATTCAAATTTACCTTCATTCTAGCAAATATCCCTCACCATGATGTGCACCATGTGATAACCATCATTACCTCCAGTTGGTTACATATTTTTGTATGGAAATCTCCAGATGACTTGAGATAATCAGATCTGTGACTGGCAGTCACCTCCGCTGTCTTGTTGATTATTGGCCGAAATTTCTGAAAGCACTGCTGTGCGACCAACCACACAATTATTGCATTAAGCTTGATGACCATGATCTCCTCCGTTCAGAAAAACACGTACTTTGACATACATTTAACTGACTTGGGGTTGACATGCAGGACAAGATTAATAGTTAATTACATTACGATGGGTTGACACATAGGAATTAACTTATACCATGACTTTTTCAATTAAACTGACTGCATACGACACCTATCATGAGATATGAAATATTAAAAAAATAAAAATTGAAGCATATTTACACTAAAACACGTGGCTTGAAAAAAGTGGATGCACTTTTTCGTTTATTTTTTAAAACAAAGTATGCTTTCGGAATTTTCGACAGCATCGGAACAAAAAGGAAAAAAAAAGGCAGAAACAGGAATGTATCAGACTATGTGAAAAGACTAAAATAGGTGTTTTCAGAATTTCTGGTAGCGACCAATTTTTTTGAAATTTTAAAATTTTAATCCTAAAAAAAAAAAACATGAAATGGACTCATGACTTAGCAAAGAATTGTGCTAACACTGGCTCCACAGGGGATAAAGCTCTTCCTGCGATGCTCTAAGAATCCTTTGTAGTTTCATTGCCTTGTCATTGGGCTATGGAGTCTTATTATGAAAAACATCGGTATTTACAGTGAACTTAGGCCACCAACAGTCTTAGTAAAATATGTTTTTGAGAAAGCACCCATTGAATGGGCCTCCAAATAGTTTTGTCCCATCAAGATGTTGCAACTCAAAAGTATTGTTCTGCAGAATATTTAAGATTATGAAAGGACCAAGCCATAAAGCATCAATTTTGGAATGCTTACTTGGATCTTGATGCTGTGCATCCCACTTCAACACTAGATCTCTAATATGAAAATCTTCTTTTTTAGTTCCTCTATCAAAAACTTGATTTACAACTTGCTGATATTTTCTCACCAAATCATATTTCTATTGTCGCTTTTGCTGCACTTCTATGATCTGATAAATTCTCCTTGTCATGTCATTTGGCTCAGCTTCATGATCTTGCAGAATTTTAGCTACATGAATGACTAATTGGATTGGAAAAAAAATTTCAGTTCCATAAACCATTTGAAATGGTGACGTATAAATTGATTTTTTGATAGTCACTCTATCTGCCCATAAAGAAAATTTCAGTTTTCAATCCCAGGCTTTCTTGATTTGCTTGAATAGTTTGGTGATGATTCTTACGAAAATTTTGTTTGATGATTAAGCTAAACCATTCCCTAGGGGATAATAAGCTGTAGAGTGAGTGAGCTGAATGCCATAATCTTAATAGAAATTTACCAATGGAGTGGCTTTAAAAGAAACTGCATTATCTGCTACTAACCTTGATGGACATCCAAATCTGGTTATGATTCCCTCTAGAAAATTAATGATAAGTTTATGAGTAGCATTCCTGGTAGGTATTGCTTCAATCCATTTGGTGAAGTAATCAGTTGCAACAAGATTCCAACAATGCTGTCCACTTGATGGTGGATGAATTTCTCCAATGAAATCTAAGCCCCATTGCTGAAAAGGTGTAGAAAAAAGTATGGGCTTGAGAGAGTAAGACTTCAAATGTTTCTTACTGGTGAATTTTTGACATGCTCTCACCTCAACACACACATCAGAAAATAAGCTAGGCCAAAAATAGCCAGCTCTCAATATTTTGTATGTAGTAGTTCTCCAATAATGATGACCTCCACACACACTACTATGCATATCAAAGATAACTTTCTTGGACTCATTTGGGTCAATTCATCTCAACAAAAATCCTGTAGCATATTTCCAAAATAAATAATTATCTTTAATGTAGAATTTAACAGTTTTCAGCTTCAAAGATCTTACTATGCTTTTATCATAATTTGGAGGAGGTTTAAAATGCTGCAGAAAATAGATGATGTCCTTGTACCAGCTGCATTCAGAAATATTTACATCCACTGCCATGCTATCTATAGGTTCATAAATCTGTCATCCATGAAATTCAAGCCCAAAACTTTACAATTTCCTTCAACTAGTAGTTTGGCTAATCCTTGACCTTTGATTAGTTTAGTAGGTTTTATCTCTAAATCAAACTCAAGAACTTTAGTCACCCACTTAATTCTTTTTCCATCAATATCAGGCTGAACTAATATCTCTCTAACAATAGATGAAGGCACATAAGCAATAATTTGAGCATGCAACACCCACTGAATCAACCCCCCCCTTTTTCATATAGAAGTTCCCCAACTTGGAAAGTTGTAGACAAGGCATATAATTGATAACTCTCGAGCTCCCTTTTCTTTCTTGGTGGTGCCGAGTCTTTATTTTCTTCTTTGGTGAAAAATATTAACTCTAAAAGATTTCAGAACTTTAACCAATGCATACGCATGCTTTTCCAACATTTCATACTTCAATTCTGCATCTCTAAGAGCTCCGCTGAAAAATGCTATGGGAGCTTCCTTAATTTATGAATCTTGTTGTAACACAAAAAATGCAATAGTATCTTGTGAAGAAAATGAGAAGATCAAGAAAGACTTTGAGTATTCAAGGCTTACCAGCTGAGGTGCTTCAATGATAGTTTTTTTGATCAACTCAAATGAATTTTTGGATTCAATGGTCCACTTGACTTTTTTGTCCTTCTTCAACATGCAAGTAATAGGCTTCACCACTTCAACAAAATTTGGAATGAACCTTCTTAATAAATTGATCTTACCAAGGAAAGATTGAACCTCTTTCTTGGATCTTGGAAGTGTTAAATCCTAAATTGCAATCACTCTTTTAGGATCAATTTTTACTCCTTTAAAAAATATGTGACCCAACATCTTACCTTCTCTGAGAGAAAAATGAGACTTCTTTGGATTTAATGATATATCATATTTTCTGTTTAACAAATACTTGTCTCAAGTGTTGAAGGTGTTCTTGATTTGAAGTTGAATAAATAGTAATATCATCTAAATAGATGACCAAGAAATTTTCCTTTTCTCCAATGAATGCAAAGTCCACAGCATGCTGAAAAGAAGCTCCGACATTCATAAGCCCAAATGGTATTTTTGCATACATGAATGTTCCCAAAGGAGTAGTGAATGTTGTCTTCTCTCGGTCTTCTGGCCAAACTGAAACTTGATTGTACCCGGAGAAACCATCTAACATGGAAATTCTGTCTGAACCAGTTACCTTTTGAAGAATATGCTCCATCTTTGGAAATGGATAATTATTTTTATTGGAGCATTTGTTAAGATTTCTGAAATCTACACATAATTTGACTTCACCACTCTTCTTCCTTACTGGAACTAGATTAGCAACCCAATCTGAGTATCTCAATGGAATGATGATTTTGGCATCCAAAAGTTTCTTCACTTCTTTCTCCATCACTAGTAATAGTAGTGGATTGATTTTCCTTAACTTCTATCGAAAAGGCTTAGTAACATCTTTCAATGGTATCTTTTTCTCAATGATAGCTGTATCATATGTCTTAAGATCATCATATTTCTAGGAAAAAACATCAAAAAATTCACAAAACAACTTGTGATATTCAACTTTTATTTCTTCTGATAAAGCTTTTGATAACTTCACATACCTTGGTTCTTTTTCTGTGCCCAAATTGAAATCTTCCAATTATGCTTTTGTTTCAGCCAACTATGGTTAGACATCATTATGATCAAAGAGCTTCTCAAGTGGGATTAACCCCTTGGGAATGTGATTAGTAGGCAGCTGAATGATAGGTTGATCAACAATCTGTTTTTGCATATTTTTAGTGTCTTGCAAATCAACATCATTCTTCATGAGATATTCATATTGATCAATGTTTAGGACAAAAAATTCTTCATCAGCTTCAATGAATCTTCTAATCTCCTGATCATCTTCAAAAATTTTCCAATGCTTGACATTATCAGGAATGCTAGGTTTGAACCTAAATTCCACTTCATATTTCATCTTTATAGGTTTTGGAATCTTGAATGAGCTTGCTGAAATAGAAAGTGAATAAGACAAAATATTACTTTCTCTTGGAATACAAGAAATGTTAAAAGACAAGAAAGAGTCTTCTACAATGCTCCATATTGCATTCCGGTAATCTATGAGTCTGGGATGCTTAGTTTGATAAACATTTCTAATTTTTTGAATAATAAGTTCAGCATCTCCAAAAACAAAAATTTCTGAAATATTCATATCTTTTGCTATTTTTAAACCAATCAACAGAGCTTCATACTCAACCACATTGTTAGTTGCTTCAAATTCGAGTTTGAAAGAAAAAATGAAGCTCTCTTTCAAAGGAGAAATGAGAACTATTCCTGCACCAGCTCCTTCTTTAGAACATGACCCATCAAAGTACATTTTCCATAGCTGGGAACCTTCATGATTGATTTGTGTTTTAGTAGGCTTCAAAATCTGAAAATTTTCTGCAGATAGGACATCATTATCCATGTGTAAAATGCTTGAACCAACATCAGTTGTTCTAGCATAAATTGGATGATTAGTGGGGTCTTTGCTGTTGCTAATGATATATGCCAGTTGAGCTTCTCTATAAAGTCTTCTTTGTTCTCCTCCATATACATGGACAGTAGCATAAGTGAAATCCATTTGCAAAGTTGCTCCCAACCTTCTAATTCATGACCTAGAAAGTAACATGCCAAATCTAGGAGGAATGTTAGCTACAACAATATCCATCACCATCCCTCTCATGGATAACTAAAAAAGACTTACTACAAGGTCTTTGATGACACCAAGGCATTGAAATTTCCAGGAATCAAAGGAGTAGAGATATTGATATTCTCTAGTTACTTCAAGACATAGTTAATCCATGATTACCTTGGGCATTAAACTATGCGAGGCTCCAGAGGTCATTAGGCAATTATGCAAAATCTTATCATGAATATTCAGATATAGATAGAAAGGAGGGGTAGAGTCATCTCTGTCTTCTAGCAATGGACCTAAAATAACAGTGGGCTTGTCATCTTAAAGGTTAACAAAATAAGAATCTCTTTCGGTAGGTGGAGTTTGAAGAGATTTCATAAAGGTGTTTTTGAAATCATCATTTTTCATGAGCTCTACAATAGGAACAAGAATATTTATCTTTTGTATTTCATTCTCAAAATTGAAAACAGGGGGTAGTTTGTGAGAAATTTTTACCTCAAGTGAAGGAGTATTAACTGCTATCAGAATTTCCGGTAATCTCTGTTCAACAAATTGTTTTTCTGTTGGAATTTTAACTACGTCCTTATTCTTCTTAGGTTGTGCAACAAGATTTGAATTATCATCACTCTTTTTTGATCTGAGATTGTATCTACTTTGATGATCAACTAAAATCAACCACTTCATGATTCTGAGTATATGACATGAAATCCTCATACTCCGTGTGTAAGATGAATCAACCCTTCTTTGTCTCCTAGAAAATTGATATCAAAAACTTTCTCCAACCTTTCAGCTTCCTCTTCATCTTCAAATATAACATTCTGTAAAGGAGGCTAAAATTTTTTATCATCAAAATCTCTCCTCTCTCGATGCAAAATTTGAGGAACATTAGGTCTTCTAAATTGCTGCCTATTAGGCTAATCAAATGAAACATTTATGGTAGTAGCTGGTCTTGCTTCCATCTTGAGCTTGGACATCTCAGTAGTCAATGACTTGACCCTCTTGGTCAGGTCATCTAACTTAGGATCTATGTCTGAAGTTCCTGAAGTAGAAACTTTAGCTTTTTGCTTTCTTTTTTCTGTGTCAATCCCTCCTCTGAGCTTATCAACTGCTAACACATTAGATTCTACCTCCAGTGCATTGTCCTACATTTGTGTTAGTGTTACAGATCTTCTTTCTCTCAATAATAAACAAAAATCAGGATCAAAGGCACCAACATAAGTGATTTTGGCTGAAGCTTCAGCAGGCTTGATTTCAGTAGGTATTTTATTATACATCTTATTTAATCTCTTAGAAAAATCATAATATGATTCTCCTTTTTTTTTTTTATTGCACCAAATTCAATGATATAATACATAAAATTTTTCTTATCACCCCATTTCCTTAAAAATGTATCATCTAGGGTTTCAATTCCAGTGATGCTACCAGTTGTCAAAGATCTGAACCATTTTCTAACATTACCCTCAAGATTCTGAACAAAAACTCTCATACAAACATATTCATGCTCAATATTCAGATTGTCAGCATAGGCACAAAAAACAGAAAGGTGTTCTTCAGCTGTTACCTCTCCCTCACCACTAAACTTAGGCATGTACTTGAGATAATATCCTATAGGTAATGCATTCATAGGTTGAGATAAAACCAAAGGGGCATACCTAGTAGCAACAATTGCATCCATTCGGTTAAGGGGTGGGTTTGAACCTACCATGGTGTGAGTTGTTGGGATTTATGGAACAACAATAGGTGGATTGTGAAAAACAGATGATGAAGCACCAAATTGTGATGTAGGTATTGTTTTTTGGTTGGAAAACAAGAGAGGTACAAGACTTTCTGCAAAATCAGGGGATAAAGTGTGCAGGACTTCTATAGGGACAAACTTAGAGAAAGTAGTAGTAGAGAAAGAAAAATTTCGTTTACTCTTTTTCTTGATTAACTTTTCAGGGTCAGAAACTGGGATTCTAAAAGGGGAATATGGGTTAGCCCTGGTTCTAGTCCTTCTAAGAGCCAGAACTTTAACAATGGAGTCGCTGAGTGTAAAGTAGTCTAAAAATACAGTTGAAACTGTAGACCTCAGAACAAGACTTATAACTTTGTCATTCACCTAGGGATGAACTTCAAATCGCCTCCCTGGCAATGACGCCAAAGATGTTAGTGCAAGGACTCACTCCTTGACTTCATAAGGAGTAAGCCTTACACATCATTGTTCATTTCAAATTTTAAAGGGGTTTCTTGAGTGGTGGGATGGTTTCTCAAATATTTTGAAATGATTTTTTATATTCTTTAAGACTTTCATGCATTTGGAAAGTATAAATTGTGTGGTTAGATTGGTAGTATATAGGGAGTAGAGTATAACACATGGAAGAAGATGGATAGCTAGTACCTATTCCAGGAAATATTCGTATCCTAAATCAGTCACACAACTATGATGATGGCTCTTTACATAAACTTTGTTTATGCAAAGTAAACAACATTTAGAAAAGAGATTTCATGTATAAATTATTCCACAAATCATTTATGAAATATTCACTAACATGTTCTATAACACATATAATTTGTAGAAAACTGAAAGCAGATAATTTGTTGTTAAATCCTTTAACAATTTCTCACTCATACCTTACTATTTGCTGCAATTCATATTTAGAAGAAATTAACAAAGAAAAGAGACACACCATACATTAGATGTTCATGGAGTCACAAAATCCTCAAACATGAAGTAAAAAGGCTTTTTATTATATTCAATATTCAGGTAGACCAACATCCAACCTAGAAATGATATTTACAAATGGTATATATAACAAGACAAACACCATATCCATCTCTTCTAAAAATAAGGAAAAATTACTCCTAACATTACATAGGTGTCAAAAGACATTACAACCATATCCCACTGAAATCTAACAGAAAGGACAAATGTAGAAGAAAGAAGAGAATAAATTTGGGCTGAAATGCTGATTGTTCTGTCATGCTGCCCATTTTTTTGTTGATTTGTCTCCTTGTTTCTTTAGTCTTTAAATAACCATGTAGCTCCATTTAATAAGACCTATAACAACCTCATAACCACATTTCACCATCACTTGTTATATCCATTTGGTTATGGGTTCTTATCCTTCCTTAACTAGCTCAGAACAATTTGCTGACAGGTGTCAAAATTCAGTTAAAATAGGCGCTACTAGAAATTCCGAAAAAAACATGTAACTGCGCAAAAACTGGAATGCTACCGGAATTTCCAGTAGCCCTCTATTTCTTTTTCAAAAGACACAGAAAATGCTGAAAATACTCTGCAGACTTATATTTATTGACATCTAAGCTGCTGTTCAAAATTGTGACTGATAAGCAAAAAGGTACTTGTATAAAAAAACCTTTTTACCTTCCTTTTATGTGGGTTGCAACTTCAACAAGCTTATCCAAATATGTCTTGTTGTTAGCAACTGATCTGGATCTGGTTGCTCTTGCGGCTACTTCATTGACAATGGCTTTCTCCTCCTTAGAACCCTTTTGTATCTTTCTTCTCTTTGAGGGCTCCGAGTGTTGATTTGAAGGGGTTTTGCTTTTGTTTTTCTTAATGGATTTATCTATCTTTGAACCTTCAGATTTAACTTCAATATAAATGACCTCTGTCATTACGGTTGGATTATGTAGAGCCTTGGACTTAAGTCTGAAATTGTTGCTGTCTTTGGTATGCGTCTTTCTGGTACTAGCAACAGGTTTGGCTTCTTCTTTCTTCTTCTTACTACTGATGTCATATCCAACATCCTTGAGGAGTTCTTCATCTAATTATGTACGCTGATACTCTTTCTGCATCTTCTGCTGAATATGTGCTTCCAGAATTTCCAGTAGCACCTGCATTTTTTATTTATCTGCAGTTGCAGACCTTCCTCTTCGTGCTCTGGTGTAGACATTAGGAAAAGGAGGAGCAAGGGGCACCATTTTCATATATTTGGGTTTACTTGCCGAGGAACTCTCCTTTTTCCAACTTTCTCTCAACCTTAACTACATAAACCTTTTCTTTCTTGCCCTTGGCCTTCTTATGGATATTTTATTTTTTGGACTTTCTCTTTGTTCTTCTTTTTGCAGACTAAGGGCGTGGTTGTAAAAATAGAGGTGAAGGTGCAGGATGGACTACCCTGTAAAACAAAAAGTGATCCCAAGTTTGATTTCTTTTCCCCAACTCTTCTTCAACTCGAACCTTGATTAGAGATTGATGATACAAGCTATACTCTGAAATAGTAGTGTGAGTTTGGACACTTGCTGACATCTTTGTTAGACTCTTCAACAAGAAATATGGCAGATTTAATGTCTTCATACCTACAACATGAAAAAGAAACCTCATGTGATAGAGGAACACAACTGTATACCTCCTTTCAAAAGTGAGGTATATTTTGATAAGATTAATAGCTTCTATCTAGTCATTCTTAAGATAGCTGTTTGGAATTCCCTTGGCCCAATTTGGATCTCTGTGTCCATCCTTGAGGAAACTATTGAGGTCTTCTCCTGTGATAAACTACCCTTTAAACCACCTCTCTCCTTCCCGTGGAAGGTTAAAGGCTTCAACAATGGAGTCTTTAGAAACCTTCAAGGTAAGGAAATAAACTGTGGCTTCTTGTCCATTAAAAGAGTTAGAAAAATCTTGAGCTACTCCTGAGTGAGAGCTCCCTAAACTGGTGCATAGAGAATACCACCCTGCCTGGATAAAAAAGCTTCTTACCCTCGAATTTGCATCCACTAGGTCTGCACCTTGTGGCTCAATTTGATTTATTTTTCCACCCATTTTAGTCATCTTTAGAAAATTAATGACTCGTCTCTTGAAACTGATGGCAGAGTTGGAGGAGTTTCACCTTACAAGTGTTGCTTGTATTTACCTTTGAAATCCTGTATGAAATCCTGACTCCTTGTCAAACTACAACTCTTAAAAATTCGATCTGCAACAGTTAAAATCTCAAATGACAGTGCTCCTACCTTTTTGGTGGTTTAAAAAAAAAATCTATGTTTCATCACCCTTTTCAAATCGACCTTCATGATGGAAAATATCCCTCATTGTGATGTGCACCATGTGATAACCATAATTACCTCCAGTTGGCTGCATATTTTCGTATGGAAAGCTCCAGATGGTTTGAGACAAGAGAATCTGTGACTGGCAGTCACCTTCGCTGTCTTGCTAATTATTGGCCGAAATTTCTAGTAGCACTGCTGTGCGACCAACCAAACAGTTATTGCGTTAAGCTTGATGACCACGATATCCTCTGTTTAGAAAAACACATACTTTGACATATGTTTAACTGACTTGGGATTGATAGGAAGGACTAGATTAATGGTTAAGTGCATTACTGCAAGTTGACACATAGGCATAAATGTATACCATGACTTGAATTCAACTAAACTGACTGCATACGACATCTATCATGAGATATGAAATATTAAAAAAAAATTGAAGCGTATTTACACTACAACACATGGCTTGAAAAAAGTGGATGCGATTTTTCGTTTATTTTTTAAAAACAGAGTATGCTTCCAGAATTTCCAGCAGCATCGGAATAAAAAGAAAAAAAAAGACAGAAACAAGAATATAATAGACTGTCCGTAAAGACTAAAACAGGTGCTTCCGGAATTTATGGTAGCGACCATTTTTTTTGAAATTTTCAAAGTTTAATCCTAAAAAATAATAATATGAAATGGACTCATGACTTAGTAAAGAACCATGCTAAAAACATGCATAATAAAATATCAATACTTATCCTTCATCGGTCCTTACTTCTGCCTTTGTTCTTTTTGTACACATACTGAATTGGTTGCTACACCCAGCAAGCACCCAAACACAATGTTCAACATGTACATCCACACAAGGCATGCAACGCTGCACAACACATACACCCACATCCAGTGTAAAACACAACCCAATACATATACATATACATAGTACAATACAACGAATACATATGTCATGATGCCACGACTACACCATGCACATACATAGTACCACATGTCCGCGACACAACATATACGACATACACAAAATACCACATGTATAACAATACCATATGCACAACATGTGCACAATACTACCTGTACACACACTACCTGCACAATGTGTGCCCAACATCACATGTACGTGACACCACCTGCACAACACCAAATGTACACTGCACCACCTATACAAGGTGCATACAATAATACATGTACACAACACCACATGTACACAACACCGCATGCATGAAATGTACATGACACCATATTTACATATTATCACATGCATGACATGTACATGACACCGCCCGCACACATCACCACATGTACAACTTGTACATTGCACAACATGCACACAACACCATGTGTATAATCATGCACACAACACCAAATGCACATAGCACCATATGTTCATCACACACACAACACCATATGTACATAGTACTTCATATTCAACATGTACATAGTACCATACGTACATAGCACCACATATCCAACATGTACATAGCACCATCTATACCTGGCACCACATATGCAACATCATATATAAAACATACATAGAACATCATATGTACACAATACTACATATGCTACATTACACATCACCATAGATACAATCACTGAATATACAACATGCACAACGTATACACAATAATGACACTACAAATCCATGGACCACACACTGAACCCACAAGAAAGCTTGCTTCTATTGTCCTTCCACTATCCATGCTCACCCTAGCATGTCGCAGATCACATTAATTTCACTTCTTTGATGTACCCCTCAACATTACCTGTCCATAAAATAAACATAGGCATAGTACAAGCATGTAATATCAGTCATGTACATATGATACTGAACTCATGGATTTGTCAGAGTTACTCTTCCCACTTGATTCCTCATAAGACCAAGAACCTCTTCATGCCATTCACCTGCATAAGAAATCATTCCTTGACAATAATGATCCTTGAAAACCCTGTCATAGAGTGACATAGACACACACACACACACACACACATCATTAGCATAAAACAATCATGATCCTGTCAGACAATGACATACATAATCACATACATGTATACATATATAAACATCAACAAAATCATGATCACAACACCATTGCTATATATCATAAGGTCTAGGTTAAGAGAACTTCCTTATTTGTGCACAACATGCACAACGTTGAGAACAATAGTTCCAAACATAGCCAAGGCATATAACACCTCATTCATTTTACATTTTCTGCTTCCTTTCTCATGTCTGTATTTCCACCATCCATTTACCACAATGGACCCAACCAATCCAACCGAATGTCGTACTCTTACCTTCTGATGTGCTTACTCATGCACCAAGCTTCATCCAAGTCTTTCATTACCTGTTGGGTACCAAAAAGATCTCCCAGAGCTCCATAAATTTTCCTCTTTCCTAACCAATCCTAAAAACAAAAGGAAAGAACAAGAAACAAACAAGAATAAATCCATGAAAACCAAAATCAATACGACACCACAACAAAGTGGCAAGGCCTTGCACCAAACAGAAGAAAAACCGCAAATCAAGCACAAGTAAATCACAAAATACCAAAAGCAGAAGGCTAGCAACAAACACCATGACTCAATCCCCATGGTTCCTAAGGAAAGCTAAACCTACACCTTCTTCAAGATTTCATAATAGACTCTCTTGCCATGTAATCCCTGCATCATACTACCATAAACACATAACTGTCAGTGCATAAATAAACATACAACATGCTATTTACCTTACCTTTTTGTGCCAAACACGCCGACCTGTAACTGAACACACATGTCAACCATATGTAACAAACATCAAGACAACATATTTATCAATTCAAAATCAACTTTTACCCAGAATAACAACCATGTCATAACCAATAATCAACTCACATTCATCGGTCATAATACATAATGCTACAACTATCACCTACTTACACTCAAGTATATACCGACTATCTCAGCACATATGTGTTAGCACAACCATCTTAAAGCAATATCATTCCATCATGCAATCTTATATATACAAACTCATATCATGCAATTAATCAAACATTCAAAAAACTTGCAAACATACCATGCTAAATAGATCAACTAGATGACATAATCAAACACTCAAAATAGTCAAGCACCACGTATACGACATAAGAAAACTCATACCTCAATGTATCTCAGGGGAGGCTATCTTTTCCACAAAATAAATATATATTAGCACAATATAACTTCACAACACCTCAAATCAACATAAATAAGATCATTATATCCATAAAAGTAACCCACTAACATGTTCACATCATAAACTCATAATCAATTGCCATTCATACATAACAATCACATATGCACAATCATCCTAAATTAGTACAATACAATATCACAATTATATCGATTCATACATGAACGTAATAACCCTAACCATCTACATAAGCCAATCCAAGGCAACATGATACATATAACATCAAGATCTTAATGAAATAACCCTAATCATCAAGTTACTAGCATATACCAACAACAAGCTATATATCACGCTCATCAACAACATGTAACCTAATCATCAAGGTAACTAGCATACGACAACAATAAATTAACATATAACATGCTCATCAACAACGCATAACATAGTCCTTAAGCTAACTACAACTTAACATATTCATAAATGACATATAACATAATCATCAAGTTAATACCATGCTTGACTAACCGACACATGTACATATGATCACATTAATTAACTGGCATCTATCATGTATGTAACCATAACATCAATAAAATAACAAGCATACACATAACCATAGTAATAATAGAATGACAAACATATAAGTAACCCTAACGCTTACAACAACCATGAATCACATACCTATATGCCAAGCTGTAATATCGCTAAAGGGAGAATGCAGTAATACTCAAACACAATATGAGAATTGTAGCAAGATAAAAAATAAATCTAAAGACAACATCGGAATATACATAGAAGTTGAGCCATTTTATTCATCGGAGAAGATTCAGTTACAACAATGTACAAAATATGATGTAATCTAGCCAAAGAGATGGCCTAAAATGACCCTGCAAACATGCTACAACAAGCACTGCGTAACTGGAGAGATGCAGGAAGCAATACTGCATTGTCCCTTCAGTAGATGATGAACATATGACTGCTGGCTGAAAGGGAAATGCAGATCTATGGAGCTCAGGAGCTTTGATGATTCCAAGATTCAAGATCTGGCCAATGTGATGGAAACTCAAGATAACCCAGAAAGGATTTTCCAGATTTATGAGTTTGGAAAACTGCCCTCCTATGGTTTGATCCTTTGAATACTGGGTTATGAAGATCTAAAGCTAGATCTGATCCGAAGATGGCTGCAATATGCTATACAAACACTTCTAAGCTTTGAGGGTTGATCCCTCCTTAAGATCTCCAAGCTAGGAGCTTGAGATATTGTCTCTTCTTCCTCCTCCTTCAAGATGCAGCAACTGGAAATGCAACTGCTGAGAAAACTGCGTTGTACAAGAGGGAGAGACTCAATGCCTACTGAAATGTGCTGCAATAAGCTCCAGGCTGATGGAAATAGTGATGGAAAGGTGAGGGGATGATCCCTCACAGGATTACTAGCTGAAATGCTAGCAACTTCCTTCCTCCTCTGGATCTGCAATGATGGACAACGTAATCCTTGATGGGACTACTGATGATAGGAGGTCAATAAAGTTTGGCCTGATGCCAGATCTGAAATGAGGCTCTAGGATTACTGATCTTGCAGCCCAAAGTGATAGGAATAATCCTTCATCGGTTCTGCAGCTGAAATAATGAAGACAACCTCCTCCTCCCAAACTGATCTTCAGAAATTGGGTAATTCCTGTAGGTATGTGTTCTGCAGAGAGTGGAAATGGTGTGGCACCCAATGCCTGATGATGAATGGCAGCTCAGAATACCTTCCCAAAGTAAGCCCACAAGTCCTCCTTGGGTAAGGGTGAGATTCCAGCTCGGGAACACCCTATGCTAAACAACACTGCAGACTTAGCTAAACATCATAAGAATGCATGGAATGTCAAATGACAATTCCAGATCTAAACAGATCTCAAAATGAATAATCAAAAGCATGCCTCCAATTTTTAATTCATCTCCTTTATATAGTTTATGAGCCTTTCCATGCCTTGGCCCACCTCTAAACTGCGTTGTGCATGTGGACATAATCCTCCATGTTTGACTGCGCTGTCTCTCCAAGCCCTCCATCATGCCTACATGCAATGTGCACCCTATAAATCATGTGTGCATTAATTGCACTACTTCCTCCATCACTTCATCATGACTTCTTTACGATCTTACATTAGATTCCCTCCATGATCTCAGTTGACTGCTTCAACCTCCATGATCTATCTCATTAATGAGACATGATCTCCATTCCTTTCACATTAGTAGCTGCTCCACTACTCAATTATGTAGATCTATGTCTAATTAATCCACATTCACACATCAAAAGTGGAACTTATTCATATTTGAGGATTATGGGTCCCTCCACCCTATTATTTACTTAATTAATTAAGAAAATTAAGAACTCTAATATTCCAAATATCATGTGAAAATTTGGGAATATTACAGTCCTCCCAAGAAAAATTTTGCTTGTCCTCAAGCAAATACAAAAGTAGATGAAAAATCCATCCATCCCCTCCAAATGGCATCCACATAAGGAAGGCCTCCTCCATTTGTTGCAATGTGTTATGCATGTTTGGTTCCCAAAGTTGTCTTTTAAAATGCATAGAATGACCTCCAACTGTGTAGTTAGATGTCCTCCTTTCTCCAAGAAGTACCAAGTGACAACCATAAGCTGCCCAACATCATCATCAATACATGAGATACATAATATAAAGTGGCTCTTTCCACAAAGGAAAAGCTCCATCTCACAATACATCTCTTCATCCCATTCTTTCTGAAGTAGATTGAGCATTGACATGCCCTCATCCTTAGCCCTGTTGGCCTTGTTGGATCCAAGCATCATTCCAAAATTATGAAAAAGAAGAAATAGAGACACATGGGTAGAAAAATATTTCAAACCATATTCTCCCAATAGTAACCACTGGAGTAGGGCCTCTTGCTGCCATCCTCCATCTCCTCCATGTAAGATGGACAAGCCAAACTCCCCCAAAAGCAACCAAAGCAACAAGAGATCTTGCTGCCTTTTCACCTCCTCATGTGCATCATGGAGTAAAAACATACTGATAGACACGTGGAATGTCACATCAGCCCAATACAAGAAAATGCCATCAATACACATCATGAGAGTACCATGCCAAGTTTTACACAATACAAAACACATAGACATAGGAGATGTCACGTGATGTCCAAACTCTCTCAAGGACAACAAAAATGAACATGCCTTTCTTTGCTGCATACTATCATTTTTACACGAGGCATGAGTCAAGAAAATATGAGCTATTGGGTGGTAACAATACTCACCCAAGAGCAACTAGCGCAACCATGCCTCCTTCTTCATTTCATTAGTGTTTTTCAAGGCATGGATAAAATAAATAGGAGCCTTTGGGTGGTAACCAAACTCACCCAAGAGCAACCAACGTAACCAATCTTCTGCTGGCCCATGTCATATATCTACAAGTGGTCATGCAACCCCTTGCTTATCATCCTCACCCACTCATCCCCATGTGGATGATGAATGATATTCTGAATAAACATGGTATCCTCCCTTTGTAGAATACCATTCTCCTCAAATTGATGAAGAACTTTGCACTCCATGATATGTTGAAGTGCACCTCCAATGAGATCTCTTAATGAGATCTTCTTCTCATCAATGGACCTCCAAAAACAATAAGGTTCTGGATCTGCTGCAAGTAGAAGTTCCTCTTTGAGCTGTGATATGCTCATTGAGAAAGAGTCATCTTGAAAGGGAAAATGATTGCCCATCTCAAGATGTCTACCATCTAACATCTTTCTCTCCATTGCTTCATGAGTGAAGTTGCCATATGATTGCTACCATAAGGAATAGGTCCTCTTCTTTTCACTGCTGCTCATTAACAACACTGTAGATCTGCAAGATGATGCATATCCTGTCTTAGAGCAAGGCACAATGACGAACTCATAACCAACCATTGTACATAGGATCAGGCTCATCCCATCTTTTGAAATTCCACATTTCAACTCAAAGAGTTGAATGTAGTTTAATAATGACAAACTGGGATAGTTTTTGATCTCCTCCTTGATTAGATCAAGGGTCCTCTATGAAGTGATATGATGCTGCTCCAAATCAACATGTTGTTCTAACCCTTGGTCATGCATTAGCCCTGATGGCATGTTCCCATAAGTTTCAATAGGAGGTACTGAAACAATATGAGATGGTAGTGGATGCATACCTTGGTTTAACTGATACTTAGAAACATCTTGCAAGATCCCAAGAGTTTCCTCTTCCAGTACAATAATCTCTCCAACTGCTGGTAAGAGTGATGGCTGCTCTTCTATCAATGTACCAACGCTGGAATCTATCTCCTCTTCCTCATGCATCTCCTAAATCATGCATGGGACTCTATATGTTAGGAGCTCAAGACTATCTTGCAAAGATACAAGTGTCCCTTCTCTGGATACAAGTACTTCTGCAGCTGGTGGTGAATGTAGTGATTCTTTGTCCAGGGTGAAAAGAATGACACCCCCCTTTGCTTCCTTAGGAAATGTCTCTTTGAGACACATCTCTAGTTTTCTCACGTCAAACTTCTTTCTCAACTTGTGAAATAAATCTGAATACTTAGTCACCTTTTCATGCTCCATGTGACCAACCCACCAATAATTTGCTTCACCTAAAAGATGAATTGTTGCAATCTGAACAACCTCTTTTTCAGCTACAGGATGTAGCCTAAAATATGCATCTAACTCTTTCCTCCAAGCCTTAACAATGCTTGATGAAGATCCATCAAATGTAGGCAAATGGAATCTATTGTGCCTCTTTCTTCTATTGCTGCTATAAGATATTCTTTCTTCTTTTATTTTGAAGAATTGTTGGAGAGTTAGATTCTCCTTGAATGCTCTAGATTGTGCTTTGTACTCTTCAAGATACAAACTGAGAGTCTCATGAGTCTCAGGTTCTCTTCTTTCTTCATTTCTATACCATTCACCTTCTTCAAAGAAAGTGGGCATAGTAGATCTATGAGGAGATCTATGATCCTCTGGTCTTCTTTGTTGCTGATAAGAAGTACTAGGACCTTCTTCATCCTGAAACCTTCTTGAGGTTTCTCTTTGTCTTTCTTTCTTCATTTCACTGATCTCCTTGGAGAGATCCTTCATAGTTCTCAAGAAAGATGCAGAAAAACTCAATCCCTCCATTATAGTAGATCTCTACTATCTGCTTCTTCTTTGATGCAAAAGATGAAGTGTCCACAAGCTGAGCCAAATATCATGCTCTGATACCATTGTAATATCCCTAAAGGGACAATGCAGTAATAATAAAACACAATAATATGAGAACCGAAACAAGATAAAAAATAAAGACAACATCAGAATATATAGAGAAGTTGAGCCATTTTATTCATATGAGAAGATTCAGTTACAACAATGTACAAAATATGAGGTAATCTAGCCAAAGAGATGGCCTAGAATGACCTTGCAACATGCTACAACAAGCACTGCGTAACTGGAGAGCTGCAGGAAGAAATAATACGTTGTCCCTTCAATAGATGATGAACATATGAATGCTGGCTGAAAAGGAAATGCAGATATATGTAGCTCAGAAGCTCTAATGATGCCAAGATTCAAGATCTAGCGAATGTGATGGAAACCAAAGATAACCCAGAAAGGATTTTCCAGATCTATGAGTTTGGAAAATCACCCTCCTAGGGTTTGATCCTTTGACTGTTGGGTTATGCAGATATAAAGCTAGATCTGATCCAAATATTGTTGCAATATTCTATAAAAACATATCTAAGCTTTGACGGCTAATCCCTCCTTCAGATCTCCAAGCTAGGAGCTTGAGATCTTGTCTCTTCTTCCTCCTCCTTCAAGATGCAGCAACTGGAAATGCAGCTGCTAGGAAAATTGCACTGTATAAGAGGGAGAGAATAAATTTATGCTGAAATGTGCTGCAATAAGCTCTAGGCTGATGGAAACAGTGATGACAAGGTGAGGGGATGATCCCTCACAGGATTACTAGCTGAAATGATAGCAACTTCCTTCCTCCTCTGGATCTAAAATGATGGACTGCACAATCCTTGATGGGACTGCTGCTGATAGGTGGTCAATAAAGTTTGGCCTGATTCTAGATCTGAAATGAGGCTCTGGGATTTTTGATCTTGAATCCCAAAGTGATAGGAAGAATCCTTCACCAGTTCTTCAGCTGAAAAAATGAAGACAACCTCCTCCTCCCAAAGTGAACTTCAGAAATTGCGTAATTCCTGAAGGTATGTGTTCTGCAGAGAGTGGAAATGGTGTGGCACCAATTCCTTATGATGAATGGAAGCTCAGAATACCTTCCCAAAGTAGGCCCACAAGTCCTCCTTGGGTCAGGGTGGGATTCCCGCTCGGGAACACCCTGTGCTAAATTGTAAGATTCCAAAATGGAAATAGCAGCAATATAAGACATAATAATGTAAAAAACAACAAATAAGAACATGTCATAAGAGATATCAATATGCATCCATCATTTTATTAAGATATCAGCAATAGTGTACAAAAATATCCTGAGGATCAAGCCACTCAAGCAATAAGAACAAGCCTCCAATGATTAGAACAATCAGCACATGAGTTGCTGCAACTGTATAGAACGTCGACGAGCAGTGACAACACTATCTTTATTAGTTTAGCTACTGCTATAAACATACATAAATGACATATGGCTGATAGATACAAAATAAATGCCCAAAAAAGAAGATGTGGGCTCTTATACATGATTTCTAGCCAACCCAGAAAAGATTGCTAGAAATACCGAGAAATACACAATGTGAAAAATAAACCTGGGGTTAATATGCCACTGCAAACTAGAACTAAATATAATGAGGCTATGAAAAATCTGAAATGATGATTTACTCCTCCAATGGTATTTATAAATAGAAGGCTGATCCCTCTACTCAGAAATAGACCCTCCTGATGAGCTCAATGAACCCTCCCATCAACTGCCTCCGAAAATAATGCAAATCTGGTTTGTAACTGCACTGTGAGGGATGGTAGATGGTTGGCATGATGCAAAAAACGTAGAAATATGCCCAGGATCCCTCCTTGCTGATCCTCCAATGGATAGGCTACCTCTCCACTGAAAAACAAGCCCAGAATTGGCTCTATGTGATCCTCCTTTACTGCACCCTGCAACACAACCCAACTCTAAATAGAAAATGTGCTGTATCTAAAGGAGGTAGCTTGGAAAAAATGTTGGAATGAGGAAATTCATCCCAAATAACCTCTCCTTCCCTGAGGATGAGGTAGGTATTCCCGATATGGAACACCCTTGTGCTAAACAGCACAACAACCCTGCTAAACAGCAAAAGGATGCAAAGTCTAAACAGACCAATATCAAACGATAATATAAAAACATCCATAACAATGGATTCCATCCCCTCCATATATAGTGTGTGATCCTTTTCACATTGGGTCCCATCCGTACTTTCCACTAAGCTCATGCAAGTTGTCCTCCACTAAAACTGCACTGTCTCATCATGAATGCCACTCCTCCATGACATCGCTGTTGACTTGGTCAAAGTTGACCTATTCAACATGTATCCCCTCCAATTCACACCCAAAGGTGCTTAATCCAGCTACTTATTCTTCCTCCTTTCACATTAGGAGTGTTATTATTCCTCCTAAAGAGCTTTATGGGTCTCCCTACGCACTTATTCACCTACCTAGTGATAAAACAAACTATAATATTCCATTTAGCTGAAGGCTAATTTTTTTTGAATATTACAGTCCTCCCCTCCAAAATGTTGCTTGTCCTCAAGTAACTGTAAAGGTGGAGCAAAATTACTCCCTTCCTCCTCTTGTGGCCTCCTCATCAATGGTCCCCACGATTGCTCAAAATAATCTGCAATAAATCTGCCCTCTAATGATTCCTCCCAAGTATGCAAAACCAAATGGCTCACATCATGAGAAAGTGGAAGGTGTAAGTGGAAACCTTCTTGTGTCCAATGGCCTCCTCAAGGTAGGAGTGATGAAAAACATAGGGGATCTCATTCCCGATGAGAGACTCCCATTCCCATGCTATCATCCAAATGAAATGAGCCATTCTAGGTAGCTCATCAAAGAAATCCTCAACCCCTTGTTTATGCAATGTATTGGGGCTGCATAGAGAGATTAGATTTTTCCACCCAAGTTGTTTCTCTCTCCATTTAAGGTATGTATGGGGCTGCTTCTAATATTGGGCTGAAATATTATGGCCTCCAAGAATGACCCAAGTCACCCCACCAAACAAAACATCCATGAAGTGCCCCTCCCAAAGACTCAAGTTCTCCAAATGGCTCCTCCCACATGAAGACAAGAGATGTAGTGTTGAAATCATGGTTTTCTCATGGTTTCTCCTGAAACATGCAATATATAAAGTATGGAGAATCATGCTCCCAATGGGAACCTTCAAATCTTGTGCCACCCGCCCAACAAAACTTCCCATAAACATAAGAACATCATCAATATATGGGAGCAAAAACAAATAGAAACAAGTTGCCATATGACAACTGGGAGGTGGATCATAGTTCCACATATGGAACCAGTGCAGTGAATCCCCTGCCTGCCTCAAAACAAAGAATAAAAATTGTCTTTTCAACCACTTGTTTGCTGCCACAATCATCCTACAAGATAGGATCATACAAGTAACATGTGGTGCTAATGGTGCACACCAAGAATCATGTGGCCTCCCCCACAAACCACCAATAGCATGGCCAACATCAATGCTGCAAATGGCCTCAAGTACATCACAATACCATATACAAGAAGGAATAATCCTCCTTGGTACAACATGTTGCTCACAAAAAGTAAAGAAGTGCAAATCATCATGCATAAATGTACATCGTCTACTATGCACTTTGGTCATTGAGATGAAATGGATCAACTGTAAGTTCTCCCTCACTTTCAATGAGTAGGGAAGTGGTTGCGACAACCTTTCCATCATCATCTGGGCTATGCATCTCTCCATATGCTGATATAAATCCTGTTGGATGCCCTCCCAAGTGAACTCCCCCATCAAGGAATGATATGCATCAAAGTGCATGGAAAGAAAGTCCACATGTGCTACATGTAGCAGCTTCTCCTTGAGCTCAGAAGGTCTAGTCAAGAAGACTCTGCCATAAGAATATATGACCTCATCATCCACCATGTATCTATCATCTCCCTCCAGGTCATCAAGAATCATGCAGGCACCAAGATCTTTGGAATGCTCTACCAAAAGTTGACACCTCCAATATGTATCAACCCTCCTAAGAGACAACGCCGAAGATCTGAAATGTGAAGCTCCCCACATGCTGCTGTCTTCTCCTTTGACATCCCTCATGCCAAATTAATCCTCCAAAGTGCTTCCATGCCCATCATGCAACTGCTCATACTCAAGTAGAAGTGGTGGCATTTGGAAGTTGGCCTCCAATGAGAAGCTACCATCTAAAAAGAACCTCTTGATCTTGGCCAATATAAGCATGAGTGGCCTCCATCTACTCCAATGTATGGAGAATTCCTTCCTCAAAGGAAGTACCCTCTATTTCTCCAAATACATGGAGCAGCTCCCTTGCACCATGGTGATGCCATCCTCCATTACTGCATCAACTTCTATCAGTGCAGAATATGTAGTGAGAGTGGGTAATGCTAAAAATGGGAGAATGTCTCCCTCCTCCTTGAGTCTATCACAGACTCTCTGAATTGTACTAGACTCCTCAAAAGTATTCACCTCTCCAGGATCTAAGAGTGGTGAACCAAATGTCAAGATGTCTCTCACCAACTCTAGATCTGGTGGCCTCCCAGGTGGAATGTCTCCATGTAGTGAGACATCAAAATCTGAAGTGGACTGTATATATGAGTGGACTGATTTGTCCCTCCTTTCACTGCGTAATACAAACCCCTTCTTCTATGCAGAAACCTTCTGAAATAGATAAGGGTGAATTATCATCATCCCTTGATGCTGATCCTTCCTTCCTTCTCCTTCCATATGCCAAGATTCACAATCCACAATAATTGATACATGCTGCTCCGAAATTTTTCTTTGGTTCCCACATGTTAGATCATTTGGAACTCCTTGCAAAGACACAAGGGCTCCTCTAATGGAAGCAATGGATCCCTTCCCATATCCATGTGATGATGGATCTCCTCCTAATGGTACAACACTGTTAGCTCTTCTTTTCTCATCCCCTTCATCAATATTTGAAAATGCCTCATCATTAATGAGAGACCCTAGATTTTGGTCTTCTCTTGAAGGAGGAATCTCCATGTCCTCATCTATAGAAGAGGGCTCTTCAAGAAGTAGGGATCTTGCCCTTGGAAAATTTTTGTGCATGTTTTTATCCCTTTCAATAGAAATTTGGAGTGGAGTTGGTAAAATAGATCTCTCCAACTCATGCACAGGTTTTGATTTTTTGGGTTCAACAAAAGATGTTTCACAATGTTTGATATCAAATCTTTTCACTAATTTCTTAGTGAACCCTTCATAAGTATTTAAATTTGCATGATGAAAAGAGGCATAAATATAAAACCTCCAATCATGGGCCATACCTTTAAGGTGCAACGCTACTACTCTAATGGCCTCCTTTTCTGAAACTTGGTGTAGTTGAAAATAGGAATCTAGCTCCTTCACCCAAGCCTTGGCTGTGCACTTTGTTTATCCATCAAAGTTAGATAGAAAGATTCTACCTCTCTTGCTTCTATTATGGTTGCTGGATCTTCTGTATTCCTTGAGTTGGAAAAACCCTTGGAAGTCTAAGTGGTCTTTGAATCTCCATGATTGAGACTCATACTCTTGAAGATAGTCACTCAAGGTGTCCTCCCTTGGTGAATCTTCTTCCTCCATCCTTCTTGCAGTAAATGTGGGCAATAAACTATGCTGTGGATCTGCATGTGTGGCTAAATGCTCACACCCATCATGTGAATACCTAGGTCTTTCTTCACCTTCAAACCCTCTTGGAATTTTTCTACACCTCTCCCCTTTCATCTCCTTGAGATCTTCCTTGATATTTTTCACAGTTTGGAAAAGAAGCTGGGAGATCCTCTCTTGCTTCATTTCTCCAAATAATGGATTCATGCCTTTGTTTCTTCTATATAACTTCTCCTTTCTATGAGGAGCTTATCCTTCTAATGGAATAATGTCTTGAATGCACAGGCTGAGCCAAGATTATGCTCTGATACCACTGTAATATTCCAAAATGGAAATAGCAGCAATACAGGACATAATAATGTAAAACAAAACAAATATGAACATTTCATAAGAGAGATCAATATTCAGCCATCATTTTATTAAGATATCAGCAATAATATACAAAAATATCTTGAGGATCAAGCCATTCAAGCAATAAGAACAAGCCTCCAATGATTAGAACAATCAGCACATGAGTTGCTGCAACTGTATAGAATGTTGGAGAGCAATGACAACGCTGTCTATATCAGTGTAGCTACTACTTTAAACATACATAAATGACATATGGCTGATATATACAAAAGAAATGCCCAGAAAAGAAGATGTGGGCTCTAATACATGATTTCTAGCCAACCCAGAAAAGATTGCTAGAAATACCAAGAAATACACAATGTGACAAATAACCCTGGGGTTAATATGCCACTGCAAACTCGAACTAAATAGAATGAGGCTATGACAGATATGAAATGATGATTTCCTCCTCCAATGGTATTTCTAAATAGAAGGTTGATCCCTCTACTCAGAAATAGACCCTCTTGATGAGCTCAATGAACCCTCCCAACAACTGCCTCTAAAAATAACGCAGATCTAGTTTGTAACTGCGCTATGAGGGATGGTAGATGGTTTGAATAATGCCAAAAATGTAGAAATATGCCCAGGAGCCCTCCTTTCTGATCCTCCAATGGATAGGCTACCTCTCCACTGAAAAACCATCCCAGAATTGGCTCTTTGTGATCCTCCTTTGCTGCACCCTGCAACACAACCCAGGTCTAAATAGAAACTGCGATGAAGGAGGTAGCTTGGAAAAAATGCCAGAATGAGTAAATGCAGCCCAAAGAACCTCTCCTTCCCCGAGGATGAGGTAGCGATTCTCAATCAGGAACACCCCTGTGCTAAACAACACAACAACCCTGCTAAACAACAAAAAGATGCAAAGTCTAAATAGACCAATATCAAATGATAATATAAAAAAATCCATAACAATGGCTGCCACCCCCTCCATATATAGTGTGTGAGCCTTCTCACATTGGGTCCCATCCATACTTTCCACTAAGCTCATTCAAGTTTTCCTCCACTAAAACTGCGTTGTCTCGTCATGAATGCCACTCCTCCATGACAACGCTGTTGACTTGGTCAAAGTTGACCTATTCAACATGTATCCCCTCCAAATCACACCCAAAGGTGCTTAATCCAGCTGCTTATTCTTCCTCCTTTCAAATTAGGAGTGTTATTATTCCTCCTAAAGAGATTTATGGGCCTCCCTACCCACGTATTCACCTACCTAGTGATAAAATAAACTATAATATTCCATTTAGTTGAAGGCTAAATTTTTTGGAATATTGCCTAAATGACACTGCAGACTTAGCTAAACAGCATAAGAATGCATGTAATGTCAAATGACAATTCTAGATCTAAACAGATCTCAAAATGAATAATCAAAAGCATGCCTCCAATGTTGCCTTCATCTTCTTTATATAGTTTATGAGCCTTCCCATGCCTTGGCCCACCTCTAAACTGCGTTGTGCATGTGGACATAATCCTCCATGTTTGACTGCGCTGTCTCTCCAAGCCCTCCATCATGCGTACATGCAATGTGCACCCTCTCCATCATGTGTGCATTAATTGCACTACTTCCTTCATCACTTCATCATGAATGCTCTATGATCTTACATTAGATTCCCTCCATGATATCAGTTGACTGCTTCAACCTCCATGATCTATCTCATTAATGAGACATGATCTCCATTCCTTTCACATTAGTAGCTGATCCACTACTCCATTATGTAGATATATGTTTAATTTTTCCAAATTCACACATCAAAAGTGGATCTTATTCATCTTTGAGGGTTATGGGTCCCTCCACCCTTTTATTTACTTAATTAATTAAGAAAATTGAGAACTATAATATTCCAAATATCATGTGAAAATTTGGGAATATTACACAAGCATACAACTTGTATGAATATCTTCTCTTGCCTCGAGGTCGGATGCTACAGCTTCACTTTGATGATCTGCATCTCCTACTCTATCTCATCCAACACATTAGCATCATAGCATACCAATATCATCATGATGACCTAATTATGTACAATGAACTTATGCAGAACAATCTCAACCAAACCAATGCAAACTTGACCATATGCACCCACTTGAAATGTGTAACCAATCATGAACGACCAATGCATGTTCAACATATAACCTCACACAAGCAAGCATACATTGACAACATGCAAGCATGACCAATATGTGACCTAGCATAAACAAGCAATGCATGTCCAATACGTAGAAACATGTAAGCAAGCATGCACAGACAATACATAAGCGAGAACAACACATAATCAATCATACATTCATGACAACCTATTGATGACAACACCATAATCAATTCCATGGTGACACCACTCCAACCATGGTCAAGACAACATGGATGCATCAGCCACATACAACATGGGTATGAATATACATAAGAAATCAACATAAAAGCATGACCAACACACTTCCCATCTAGTCCAAGGGTTGAACCATGCTTTGATACTGATCTTTCATATCAGATATCTCACAGAGAGAATAGAAACCAAGCATCACCACCATGCATACACAACAATCACATATAACATAAGCATGAGGAAAACATATGCATGACAAACACACACAACCCCAGGAGAGCGCAACCATGATCTGATACCACTCTGTAACACCCTATTCCCACATCTACCCAAGTAACCAACCAACTGGGGTAAACTTGTGACGAGAGGCTACTAATATGAGATTTAACCTCCTAAATGACCTTAAGGAAGTGGAACCGATTGAAACACCAAAAACACACCTTACACTGCATCATTAACATCCCCAGGGGGTAACCTAACCTCCTAGGGCCCTGTTCCTTGAGGGGGGACATATTTTTAGCCCCTTTGAGGCTGAGCCACGAGCTTATAAGGGCAAGGGAGCAACTATAGACCCTAGAGCCATGGGCTAACCTTGTGAAGGTAGCGACAGGCCCAAACAACAAATTTTCTGCTTATAGCTTCGAGATTTGTGCTGCATTTTCAACCCTTGAGCCTAGGTCACTGAAAATAATTTCCTGTAATTTCAGGAGAGGGTAAATAACATTAAAAAAAACTTATGGAAGCAATCACATCATAAGGAACTCATTCGGCCCCACCCAACCATGACAAGAATTTCGTCAAACTTGTCAGAAACATAACATCTATAGGTATAAACAAATGGGTCTCTTTCTTATTTGAGAATGGCTAAGAAGCATTGCCCCCCTACATTATAAGCTATCGTTTAATCAATTTAACCACACTTACATTGTGTAGTCATTTACAAGTAAAAACATGGAGAGAGATGTACCTCATCACTGTCACAATACATGATTATAACCAACGTAATACCAACATAAGTACCATGGATACATCAAAAATAGAATCCATATATAGACCAATGCATATACACATCAAATACCAAGGCAATAAACCTTTCATTAAGGAATGTAAAAACCAACCCAGAATGGGACTTCCACGTTCCACCGGACCATAGACATGGTTGAGCCAAATCTCACTTTAGCCAGTCACCCCCATGCCATATTCCAATAATGAATGTGGGAATTTATCAAACGCATCAATCAACACCAAACCAGAGCTCTAGATACCACACTGTCTCAACCCCAAACCAGTGATTCACCTCACAGTCAAACATCACTAACCATCACGGATTGGTCTCTATCCAAGCTGCTCGAGGGCTCAAGAGTGTTTGTTACAACCAGGGCTTCCAGGACTAGTAACTCAACCCCAACTATTACAAGGCTTCTAGAGAATTTGTCCAACCAGGGCTTCCAGGACTAGTAACTCAACCCACTTAGGGCTTCCAGAGCGTTTGTCCAACCAAGGCTTCCAGGACTAGTAACTCAACCCACAATTTTCCACTAGGCTCTAAAGAGTTTGTCCAACCAAGGCTTCCAGGAACTAATAACTCAACCCAATAGTTAAAGGAATCATGAGAACCAACCAGAAAACAATCAATAAAAAAATCAATGGAAATAAACCCACAATCACGATGGCTATCCAGGAAATGGAAAGGCTAGGCAAATCCACATGCATACCCATGCATGCCAAAAATAGTGAGGAAAACATACATGAAACTCGGTACATGCACTCATAACTCGTTGTAGATGCCAATCTCGATGTCATCTTCCACTTTCCTTATTTTCCTTTTCTTTCTTGATCAAAATCTCCAAGTATGCCACACTGTACAAGAGTGCTCCAAGATACACTAAATGTTGAAGAGTATGCCTTTGCCTTTGCCTTTTCCTTTTCCATAATAACCGAAATGAACACCCACTAGGATGTTTTTCCCACTATTCAACTTGGAATATGTGTCCCATCACCGCGGTCTTATACCGATTTTTACATGTATTTTTACCAGGGATATTACAAAATTCATGAGAGGACTTCTCAACCTGCACTCTCTTAGACTGTTGTGATCACATCAATAATGCATGCACTGACCTTGTCTCAATAAACAAGGAGCTGCAAAGAACTATTGCTTCCAGCCAAAGGGTGTTCTTGGAACCAACAACCCAATATACCAATGATATTGAGAATAAAATCACTTATGTGGCCTCTCTGAAAACCTCTCTTCAATAAGATACTGGGGAAGCAAAATAAATATTCACTCAGGTTCATGACTAGTCAGGGTTCCTTGTAAATAAAAAGCAACTGGTCTATGCTTTGCGGAAATAGGCTCACTAGATATTCAATCAAGATTTGACCACTGCTGACCTTGAGCATCAAAAGGGAATTTTAACACAGGGCGACAAACTTGAGAAACAAATCCAACAGATTGAGGATGAATTGCATGCCACCAAAGCTCTTCTCTGTGAACTTAAACCCCTTGCAAAAGTCTATTTCCAGAAATTAAAACAGCGAAACGTAAAAGCATAAACTCAGTGGAGTGCTTTCTTGACTTCCCAACCTTCCTAATAAACATCAAAACTCACCATGCAATTGATTGAGAAAGTTAGCACTCTCACAGATCCATGGCGGTCAATCCTCGTTGAATATACACAATTAAAAAATGTAGTTATCCAATATGTCCTAGAGTTGGGTCCTTCGTTTGAAGGAGAATTTGTTGCACATGAAGGAACTAACCAAGAAGGAGAAACACAAGTAGGAGCCCGAAAACAACAAGAAGAAACAACATCATCAACAAAGGATTAACTCAGGGATGAGTCAATCGATTGTGGTCGAGGCCTGTTGTGTAACAACCACGGTTAAAAACACATGTAATAAAGTTAATAAAGGAAAAATAAGGCTAAGGTCATGGGACACATATTCCAAGCTGAATTTTAGGCCAAATATCCTAGTGGGTGTTCATTTTTTTTATTATGGAAAAGGGAAACTGGCAAAGGCATTGAAAAAGGCAAAGAGGCATTAATTGAAATTTATGTATGAAAATAATGAAAAATAGGGGAAAAGGAAGGTGAAAGGTCACATGTTTCACGTGAGGAGGAAAATGAAGGAAAATAGAGGAAATTGAAGAGAATAGAGGAATCAATAATAAAAGGGATTATGAGGATCAGTTCACAGCTTTTGCTGGTTAACCTTTTGTTAGTTTAGTTTTGGAGCTCTCTCTATTCTCTCTCTCTCATAGTCTTGCACACTTAGAACATTCTCGGAGCACTCTAGCCTTGGATAAAGGAAGGCAAAGGAAGGACAAGAAAATAAAGGAAAGTAAGGATCAATCAATGAAGAGTTGGATCAAGTGGCCACAATGATATTACTTGCAGGTATTGAGTTGCATGTATGATTTCATTGCTATTTTTGGCATGCATGGTACATGCATGTGTGTATTTGGTTCTCTTGTTGTCATTGGCATGGGTTTTTCCAAATGTGAGAGTGGTTTCAACTTTTCCTTGCCATTTCAAGATAGTCACGGCGTGATGGGGTTTTTTCATTGGTTGAGGTTTGGATTGTTGGAAAGTTTTGGAACTGAGTGAGGTGGTCTTAGGAAAATTCCCAAGGGCCTATGAATCCATTGACCAATTTTGGCAAGATTGTAGTAAAATCTGAGGGTGGAGACGAGAAAATTCCTCAAGGTATTGGTGAAGAAATCTCGAGGCATCCAAGATTTAATTTTTTAGGGCCTATTGATCCGTTGACTAGTTTTGGTGGGATTGTGGTAAAGCCTGATAATGTATGTTTTTGTTTGGGCCCTAGAATCCCTTGACCAGTAATGGTAGGATTGCGGTAAAGCCTGGTTGTATAGGTCAGGGTTTCAAGCCTAGGATTCCCTTGACCAGTTTTGGTAGGATTGCGTTAAAGCCTGAGGAATCCTTGGTTGTATTTTTGAGTCCCACATTCATGCTTGGAATATGGCACGAGGGTGATTTGCTAAAAGAAAGATTTTGTTCAACCTAATATATGGTCGGGTGGTATGTGGAAGTCCTGACTTGGTTGGAATTTTCATATGTTAATAAGGGCTCTTTTCCTCTTGCATTTCATGAGTAAATGTACTTGTTATGATGTGCTTTTGATGGCTATTCTATCATTGTTATTATTTTGGTTATATGCTGGTTATAAGCATGGTTTTATAATAGATTCAAGTTACGACTCTTGTCATGTTTTGATTGGTAAATGAATTTTTATTAAATGCACAAATTAATAGATGTTATTGTAGGTATTATGATCAGAGAGAAATATACCTTCATTGTGATTCTCAGATAAGTTTAAGATCTCTATGTTCAGATATGCATTTTTGACCTGTAGATTACATGTTCGTGATGTATTTGCAAAATGAATGTCATGGTTAGGTTGGGTTAGGTCAAGTCCTTGATCAATTTTTGTGTTAAATTATTTTTCCTTGTGTCATTTATCATCTTGGAAAGTTCTATCAAGTTTTGGGTAGAGGTCTGGATACTAGCCCTAAAATAGTGGCTCATATTTCGGGGTTGCATGCTTATAACTCAGAAATCTAGATCGAAGTCACTAGGAAGTAGGGTTATCCATGCAACTGAAGGGTCACAGTTGTTGGATCACCTTGTTATGCAAGCGATTGGGAGTCCAAATCACTGAAAATAATGTTAACTTAGGATTTGGGCACTTGGAATGGTTGTTTAGCTCCTAGGGGTTCTGCAACACCTAAGGGAAGTCAATAAAGTTTTAGAATGTCAATTCATCTTCTTTAATTGTACTTAGGGAGTTGAGTCATGTAATAGTAGCCCTCAACTCATGTTTACCCTGGAAACTTGGTGAAAGTGGGTAAATGTGGGAGGGGTGGTTACAGATTGTTATCATACCATGGTTCGATACTCTAACTGCATGAGCGGAAGGTGTTGGTCATGCATGCATGTAAGTTGTCTATGAGGTTATTATGCATGCATTGTCATGGTTATGGTTTTAGTGCATGAGGTCATGGTATCCAATGGTGTTGTCATACATGAGTTTGATATATTGATATGATTATGATTATACATGTATCGTGCTAATCTGGATTGGTTTTGCAGATGAGATATCCTCCCCTGAACTTCACTAAGGTATGATGATTATGTTTATATTTTGGTTTAGATGACATGATATACTTACAGGAAGAAGAATATCAAATATGACTAACAAAATGGTGGATTATAGTTCACGAGACTCCTCTTACATATCAGATGAGAAACTAAGAGATGAGTACTCTTTGGACATAGCAGACACTTTAAGAAGTTTGAAGGTAGAAATAATAAGTTGCCAAGCAAATAATGATAGGATCATTTAGTCATTAGAGAGACTTACCAAGCCACAAGAGACACAAGCAGAGTTCAATGTAGTCATCCTTCAGAGCTTGTCATATTTACAGAGACATGGACAACCATATATCATTTATGGATAGGAGGACAAGACTAATGGGGTATATGGAAGTAGGTCTCATGATGGACATAGGTAAGATATAGATGACACAGTTAGAGATGGCAGTTTATTGGATACACCTCATAGGAGAGGCAGTGGACATGGGTTCTACTCTAGTTCTAGTTTAGACAAGTATCATGGTCATCATCGCTATCATCCTTATAGGTGGAGTGATAGGGGATATTTTCCGGAATAGTTCAAGAAAGCCAAGCCACCTACATTTGATGGAGAGTTGAAAAAGTCGAAAGATGCAGAGGAATGGTTACTTGGAATGAAGAAATTCTTTGAGCTGCATGATTACATAGAGAACAAGAAGGATAGTATAACTATTTTCAGTCTCAAAGGGAGATAAAACATTTGGTGGGAAGATGTGAAGTGGGTTAGAGACATTAGGATAGAGGAGTTGAGTTGGCATGAATTCAAGAGACCGTTTTTAGGAAGAAGTACTTGTCAGAGAGGCACTATGATAGTAAAGCCAAGGATTTCTATGAGCTAAAGATGTTATTGATGACATATGAGGAATACATGACTAAGTTCCTGGAGTTATTGAGGTATGTACCGTATCATAAGGATGAGAAATCCAAAGTTCATAGATTTTTCAATGGATTACCATTAGCATTTAAGGATCCAATTGAGTATGATGAGCCTCGATCGCTGGAAAAAGTCACTGGGAAATTGAAGCACTCTTATGAGAAATCTAAGCGTAAGAAAAAATCTAAGCAAGGTTGGAAAGGGAATGACAAGACTAAAGGTAAATGTCCATCGAAGCGAAAAAGACCTTAAGATGCAGGTGAGAAAGAGAATGTTGTTCCTTACAAGAAGTTTAATGCAGTTGAGAGGGGACATGAGTCGCGACTTGGAGAGCAACATAATAGAGGTGGTGGTAGGGGAAAATTGTAATGTTGGATATATTGTAGCTCCTAGAGAAAACCTTGAGTTGCAAAATAACAATTCTTAGGACATCTTAAAATCATAGGTTAAATGTAGATAACCATAAGGATTCCTCTGATAAAATATGGAATAAGAGAATAATGGTTTTGGTGGTTCAAGGATGGAGAAGACCTTGGAGTTGATTAATGTGAATTCCCTATACTATGAGAGGGCTCAGGAGGCTATGGGGCTTGATGGATTTCAAATGGGCCAAGTAAAAAAAAATGAGCAGAAGCTTTAAAAATATGCAGGCATTAAGAAAGAATGGAGAAGGAACTCACAAGAGACAGGCTTAAGAGGATTAAGAATCTGCCCCCCTTGAACTCAGAGGAAGCGGACGTGAATGAGATATGGACAACAAAAGAGCTTCGTGGAGTGCGAATTAAGGGAGTGTAACAAGCTTAATACATGAGCATTATATAGACACGAATTCATGAATAAAATTGTAGACCACCGGTAGCTACATTACACGAACCATCAAAGCAGCATAGCATGAAAGATGAATACTCATAAAAATGAGATTACTGATAATAGGAGGAAACAAATACATACTACTGATTGCTCCATCTGGAATCCAAATAACAACTCTGTATCATATTAAGTTTAAACAACTCTCCCAAATATGTATCTCAGAGCACAGGGAGCACAATCATACAAAACTACAGGAAAATTCTTCAAAATTCTAGAACCCTCATTCATTTTTGGAAATCCCTACATATAGAGTTTTCTCCGAGGGTCTACCATCCTAATCATTTAAGATCGAACCATACCTATGAAATCAAAATATCCTACCTAACTTGTAGAGCATGCATCGAGAAATTACTTCTGTATTGAGAGAATTAAAACATGAATGGGTGAAATTGAGATTTCACCAGAAAAACATCAACATCAAACAGTAAACAAAAAAGACATGGTTGACCATGGAGGCCAATTATGGGAGCCTTAAAATGGTATGGCGAGGAGCGGTCGTAGGTGGGCAGGCTGGCTATTATCATACGATTCCATCTGTTGCTTGAAAGTCTCCACTCCCTCAGTCTTATAATTTCCACTTAAGTCGTTGTGAAGTGGCCAGTCGTACTGCGCGCGCCTCGATCTTTAGTGGAGATTTCTTGAACAAGCTAAATAACCATAACTATGTGTTCCACCCAAAGACCCATGCTGTGTTTGAATTGCAAACCGGAGACCAGATTTTGGAGGGGTGCTTAGCGGTGATGATATGTGTGAAAAACGGATGGAAATGGTAGAAGTAATGGTGGGGCCAATAGTATTATCACACTGCGGAAATGATTTAAACTGAAAAGAGAGGGTCAGAGGCTGGGGGATGGCTTTAGATGACATGGTAGGGATGGGTCCCACAACTATCTCAAATCACACATCGGCGAATTTAGTTTATGAACGGTGGAGGTAAACATTAAAACTTGTGATGTGTGAAGTGTGGGGAGAGGGAGGCGACGTGACAGATGGAGGTGGGACTGCCTGCAGATCACATCTCACAAGGTTTAGCTGAGAGCACTAGGTTTAAATGTTATGTTCTGCAAAGTGCGAAGTGCGGGGAGGTAAATGTTAAAATTTCAGGTGAGCGATGTGCAATGGGTGGGAGTGACGTGGCAGACGGAGGTAGGACCGCCAGCATATCGCAAATCGCAATATTTATGTGTGAGCGGTGGAGGGTAAACAGTAAGCTTTGCGAAGTGCAATATGCGATGGAACCTATGGCTGAAACTTGGCTCTTCTCCAGAATCTCCGATCCATTAACTGTTATGCATATTTATTTGCGATATAAATTCTTGATCACTTATCTCTAACTTAGATCTCACGATCTAATCTTGTCCATCCGTCTGACTTGCATTTTTATGCTATGATCTCCGCCGTCCATCTCTCTGCTTCAACTCTGCGCTTTGATCCTGACTATATATTTTCTCGTCTGTGCCTCCTCCAAAACCATTAAGTTCTTTTAAGGAAAATACGCCATTTCTCTACTTTCTCTGATTTGAAAGTAAAGGGCGTGGGCTCCAACTATCACCATATAATGTCCTTTATTGAAACCTGAAACCACTTGCAGGGGCACTTAAAGAAGTTTTTTAGAATTTGAAGAGAGTGTTCCCATAGTTAATGTCAATATTTGATTTGTAGGTGAGTGGATTTAACGAGACTGCTTGCGAGGGCACTCCTTGGTCTAAATCTCGTGCAATTTGTGCTCCCGGTTTACCGTTGGATCTGGGCACAATGAATACGAGCCTTCATTGTACTCTAACTTGGAAGAATGATAATCTTGTTTAATTTTAACTTCAGGACATCTTAGAATTAAATGGTATTCTGTAGCGCTAGTCTCTCCTGAGCTTGAAAATAAGCCCGACTCGACCCTTATCTGTGTGCAATGTTCTGAACTTGTCCATTGGCCCGATTCTTGAACTATTATTTTGACTACTGGGCATCCTTCTAACCCGTGCTTGAATAGCTTCGCCTTCCCCTTAAACATTCACGCCTCTGCCCTGTGATTTCCTTATAGGGACCACTTCTCCATGTTATGTGTGGTCACAGGCCAACATTGGCTCCATCTGGGAACAACATGCTGTTCTAAGTGCGTTGAGAACTTGCAGACCTTGAATGCTTGTGCTTTATTGGGCTCATGGGGTCACAAATGCATACTGTAAGCCTGAATTGAAACTATAATTGAGTTGTACACTTCCAACTATATAAAACAGAAATCACTGCCGCACGTTGAAAATATTGAATAGTGAAATCTGAACTATGCTGAAATTGGAAGCTGAAACACACTTGAACTGAAAAATGCAAAGCAATCTAAAACTAAACTTGAAATATGCTCATAGCACCGAGCTTATTTGCACACCTACATACCCTAATCTGCTGGAATTATAACTATTCTGAATGATAAAATAATGCCAGTGTAACCAGGTAAGCGACTGCTCTAATAACTTTGCTCTTTCACTGTTTGTCAGCAAACTCAGGAACGAACCTTTTAATGGTATTCGATAGGAATTCCTGGCCTGATCTTTATTGCAAGAGCTTGGTAAACCTGAACAATAACATAAATACTGGAAAGGTACGGTGGCTTTGTGATTAATAATTCTCATCATAGATAGCCACTGGATCAAGGTACACTTGGCCCGTTTTTGAATATTCTGACCCAATCGATCCAACCTCACAACTTGGTACAACCCATGTGTTCTCCATGTCTTCAAACAACTTGGAAATTTTTGAATTTTATTTGAGGAATTAAGGCATACAGATGGAGGAGCATCAAACTGAATCAATTATTACTTTGTTTTAAACTTCGCCTCTCTGTTCAGCAGGTTCACCTCAACATCAACTGCAATATTTGGTATCTCTTCAAGGATTGCAGTGTCTCTTTCTTTTACTTGGAATTTCACCTCTGGATTTAAGGCATCTGGGTATTGCAAGAGAGCTACTCCTGGGGGTGGCTTTATATCAGCAGGAATTGAATGATACTTCTTATTTATCTTGGCTGAAAAACATTGTACTATCTCCCTAGGCTGTCTTTTTAAATGTCCATACTTTTCTATGATAAGAAAGACATTTCTCATGATTACCCATCGACCTAGGAAAAATTGCATGAATTGATGAAAATTGGTCATGCTAACACCTAGAAGATTCTCAAAAGAATTTTTAACTTTACCTTGTACTGAAAGAGAATTTGAGAGATGGTCTTCATCATGCAAATCTGATTGGTTTTTAATCTTTGAAGGAAACATTGCTTGCCGAGGATGTTCTTGTGGATCTAGACAATTAAGCTCTGCTGCCTCTATTTCCAGATCACCAGACTGTTGTTGATTTTGAGTGTTGTCCTCTGGTAAATACCCTAGCTCTTCTCCTTCTTCATGGAGGGTAAGCTCACCTCCCTCTTCTTCATCATAGGCTAGAAGCTGATTCTCTACATTCATTCCAAAAACCACCATGGGTTGTTCTTCTCAGAGATTGAAGGGTGTGGGCCCTTTTTCTGTAATGGCTTCTTCGAATTGCTCTTTAGGAGGGTCGAACAGTTTCAAGGGTGTAGATGTGGGCTTCTTATGCTTTGGAGGACCAAATTCTTACTTTGTGAAAGTAGATGTAGTGGCCTTATGAGGGGCTGACTCTTCTAAGGGCTTCTTCCCTTCACTAGGAGGACTAGGAGGGGTTTGTTCCCTTGACATCGACTCTTCATTTTTTTCTTTCCCTTGGGTTCTCTTTCTGGAGGACCTTAGGTCATACTTCTTGTGGAGTTGAGTCTGCATGAAATCCACGAAATTTATGCAGTAATTTTCAATCTCTTGATCCTCTGGATGGACTTCCTCTTCATATTTTTCCCCTTTCAGGATGGGTTCACCCTCCTCATCATCAGAGTAGGCAAGGAATTGATATTCTTGGTTGTCTGTGATTTCCTCGGCCTGTTGCAACAGCTATAGAGGGGGCCTTCGATATTGAGGATTAAACCCATGGTTAGGAATCATTTGGTTGGAATGAGGAGGGGAATTTTGGGCCTCCGATTCAAGCTTAACCAACTTATTTGAGAGGTTCTTGATCAACTTATTCATTTCTTTAATTCTATACTCCTGCGATTCCCTCTCCTGATTTGAGGTAGAAACGAATTCTTTCTTACAACTTCATGTTCTGTCTTCCCCTTGAACTTACCAGTAGAAGCAAAGTTTGATTCTACCTCTAATGCATTAGTTTGGATCTAATACAGATATGTGGATCTTCTTTCTCTTAAGATGAACCCAAAATCTGGCTCGAAAGCCCCTGCGAAGACCATCTTGGTAGCTGCTTGGGGAGGCTTTATTTTAGCAGGAAGATTATTATAGAGATTATTGAACCTCTTTATAAATTTCGTTATAACATCCTCATTGTGTCTCTTTTTGAGAGCATTGAACTATGTGAGGACATATCCATGGTCCCTCTTTTCTCCCCATTTCAATGTGAAGAAATTTTCCTTTTCTTCCCAAGTGTGGACTATGTTGTTGGATAGAGAATTGAACCATTACCAGACTTCTCCCTCCAAGGATTGGACGAAAAGCATTAATACCACATCTAAGTGCTCTACATTTATATTCTCAGTAAAGCTGCAAAAGTTTTCAATATGTCTATGCGCAGACTCACTATCTTCCCCGATGAACTGTGGCAAGAGCTTTAAATAATCTCATGGCATATCATTTAGAGGCTCTGGGAGGGCCAAGGGGGAATACTTGTTCAAAAGGAAACTCGACGCAAACATTTGATTTATAGGTGGAGGTAGATGGTGAATTTGAATTTGGAGTGAGGCCTAATGAAATCCAGGGTTACTTCTAATTAGGACTATTTTACAGTGGAGTCTCTAAGGTGAGGAATATGCAACTCTCAAACCTTCGTGCTCACCTAATTGAAGGGTGAAGTTAATGTCGTACCCCAGGGAAAAGATTTCTTCATTCACATCCCCGAAAATGGCAAAAAAAAGATGTTGGATCTCCTAGAGACAACCTTGAGTTGCAAAATACCAGTGCCTAGGACATCTTAAAATCAGAGGTTAAATGTAGATAACCATAAGGATGCCTTTGATAAAATATGGAATAATAGAATAATGGTTTTGGTGGTTCAAGGATGGAGAAGACCTTGGAGTCGATTCATGTGAATTCCCTATAATGTGAGAGGGCTCAAGAGGTTGTGAGGCTTGATGGCTTTCAAATGGGCCAAGTATAAAAAAATGAGCAAAATATTTAAAAATATGTAGAGGCATTGAGAAAGAATGGAGAAGGAACCCACAAGAGACAGGCTTAAGAGGATAAAGAATGTGCCCCCCGTGAACTCAAAGGAAGCGGATGTGAATGAGATATGGACAACAACAGAGCTTCATGGAGCAAAAATTAAGGAAGTGCAACAAGATTAATACATGAGAATTAACACATGAGTCTTATAGAGACACGAATTCATGAATAAAATTGCAGACCATCGACAACTACACTACACGAACCATCAAAGCAGAATAGCATGAAAGATGATTACACATAAAAAGGAGATTACTAATAACAAAAGGAAACAAATACATACTACTCATTGATCCATCTGGAATCCAAATAATAGCTATGTATCATATTAAGTTTAAACATCTCTCCCAAATATGTATCTCAGAGCACAGGGAGCACAATCATACAAAACTACAGAAAAATTATTCAAAATTCTAGAACCCTCATTCATTTTTTGAAATCACTACATATAGAGTTTTCTCCGAGGGTCTATGATCCTAATCATTTATGATCGACCCATACCTATTAAATCAAAATATCCTACCTAACTTGTAGAGCGTACATCGAGCAATTACTTATGTATTGAGAGAATTGAAACAAGAATGGGTTAATTGAGATTTCACTAGCACAACATCAAAATCAAATAGTAAACACAAAAGACATGGTTGAACATGGAGGCCAATTATGGGAGCCTTCAAATGGTATGGGGAGGAGCGGTCCTAGGTGGGCAGGCTGGTTGTCATCATACGATTCCATTTGTTGCTTGAAAATCTCCACTCCCTCAGTCTTATGATTTCCACTTAATCCATTGTGAAGTGGCCAGTCGTACTGCACGCGCTTGGATCTTTAGCGGAGATTTCCTAAACAAGTTGAATAACCCTAACTGTGTGCTCCACCCAAAGACCCATGCTGTGTTTGAATTGCAAACCGGAAACCAGATTTCGGAGGGGGGCTTAGCGGTGATGATATTTGTGAAAAACGGATGGAAATGGCGGAAGTAATGGTGGGACTGATAGTATTAACAAACGAAAGAAATTATTTAAACTAAAAAGAGCAGGCCAGAGGCTGGGGGATGGCTTTAGATGACATGGCATGGATGGGTCCCACAAATATCGCAAATCGCATATCGACGAATTTAGTTTATGAGCGGTGGAGGTAAACATTAAAACTTGTGATGTGTGAAGTGTGGGGAGAGAGAGGTGATGTGGTAGATGGAGGTGGGACCACCCGTAGATCGCATGTCACAAGGTTTAACTGGGAGCATCAAGGGTTTAATGTTATATTTTGTGAAGTACGAAGTGCGGGGAGGTAAACGTTAAAAGTTGTTGTGAGCGATATGCGATGGGTGGGAGTGACGTGGCAGATAGAGGTGGGACCACCCACATATAAAAAATCACAATATTTATGTGTGAGCGGTGGAGGGTAAACGGTAAGATTTGCGAAGTGCGATATGCGATGGAACCTATGGCTGACACGTGGCTCTTCTCCAGAATCTCTGATCCATTAACTCTCATGCATCTTTATTTGTGATTTCCATTCTTGACCACTTATGTCTAAATTAGATCTCGCAATCTAATCTTGTCCGTCCATATGACTTGCGTTCCTGTGCTATGATCTCTGCCATCCATATCTCCACTTCAATTCCGCGCTTTGATCCTAACCGCCTATTTTTCCCTTTACGCCTCCTCCAAAACCCTTAAGTTCTTTTAAGGAAAATACACCATTTCTCTACTTTCTCTGATTAGAAAGTAAAGGGCGTGGGCTCCAGCTATCACCATGTAATGTCCTTTATTGAAACCTGAAACCACTTGCGGGGGCACTTAAGTGGTTTTTTGGAATTTGAAGAGAGTGTTCCCGCAGTTAATGTCAACCGTCGATTTGCAGGTGAGCGGATTTAACGAGACTACTTGCGGAGGCACTCCTTGGTATAAATCTCGTGCAACAGTGTGCTCCCAGGTTTTCATTGGATCTGGGAACAATGAATATGAGCCATCACTGTACTAGAACTTGGAAGAATGATAATGTTGTTTAATTTCAACTTCAAGAAATATTAGCATTAAACGATATCCTATAGCGCTAGTCTCTCCTGAGCTTGCGAATAAGCCTGACTTGACCCTGACTTGTGTGCAATGTTTTGAACGTGTCCATTGGCCTGAATCTTGAACTGTTCTTTTGTCTGCGGGGCATCCTTCCGGCCTGTGCTTGAATATCTTGGCCTTCCCCTTAAACATTCATGCCTCTACCCTGTGATTTTCATATAGGGACCACTTCTCCATGTTATGTGCGGTCACAGGCCAACATGATATGTGGCAAGGAGCATCTCAAGAAGGATTCTCCATCATATTAAGGTGGGAGGCCTAAGATCTACAATGCATAAGAGGAGAATATAGTTGGTGATGTTGGGCATACCATTCCTTAAATCTATGCAACATTGGATAACATGTAGGAAAATCACCAACCATCTATTATTGAGATGGACGGTAAGATTTGTGATCAATTTGTTTCTATTTTGATTGAACTTGGATCTAATTATAGTTATGTTAACCTGACCGAGTGGATAAGTGTGGTTTGAGAAAAGAAGTGCATGTAGAGTCTTGATTAGTGCAGTTGGATACATGTACTAAGAAGAGAGTTCATCATTGGGTAAGAGCTTGTGCATTTGAGTTGAATGTCATGCCTAAATTAGCGCATTTGAATATACTTTCATTGGGTTTTTTCAATATGATTCTGGGTATGGATTAGTTGTACCTTCGCAGGACTAAGGTGGATTGTTGTGAAAATGCTATTGAGTGCTTGGGTGACAACGAAGAACATAAAATCTTTTAGGGTAAGATGAAGGAAACATCAGTTAGAATGGTTACAACTATGTAAGAAAAGCATGGTCATAGGAAAGGATGTGTATTGTTTGCAGTGAATATTTCCAGTGATAAAGGTAAGGATGTTAAGAATGCAAAAGTATTCAAGAGTATCTGGTATTGCAACATTTTCAGGATGTATTTCCCGTATAAATTTCAGAGTTTCCACCTCACAGGGAAGTGCAATTTTCTATTGAGGTGGTACTAGGGGCATCACCAAAATCAAAGGCATCGTAAAAGATGAGAAATACAAAGTTAGTGGAATTGAAGTTGCAGCTGAAGAAAATTCTTGACAAGGGATACATTAGTCCAAGTGTGTCACCTTTGGGTGCTCTAGTGTTGTTTGTGAATAAGGATGGTACTCTCAGGTTGTGTATTGATTATATACAACTGAACAAGGTGACGATTAAGAATAAGTAACAATTGCCAAGGATTGATGATTTGTTTCATTAGTTTAAGGGAGCAACAATGTTATCGAAGATTGATTTGAGATCAGGTTGTCATCAGGTACAAATCAAAGAAGAGGAAATCTACAAGACTGCTCTCTGGATTAGGTATGGGCATTATTAGTTTGTTGTGGTTCCTTTTGGTTTTACTAATGCTTCAATTACTTTCATGTGTTTGATGAAAAGTGTGTTGTGTCCTTATCTGGACAAGTTTGTGATTATATTCATTGATGATATATTGATGTATCCTAAGAACGAGGAAGAGCACGCCAAACACATAGCAACAATATTGAGATTTATAAGAGAGCATAAGTTATATGCCAAGCTTAATACATGTAGTTTCTTTCAGATAGAGGTACATTACTTGGGGCATGTTGTCTCCAAGGAAGGCATAACAATGGATCCGAAAAAGATAATAGTTATCATGGAATGTGAATCTCCTAGGAATGTGGATGAGGTTAGATCATTCATGGGGTTAGTAGGTCATTACAAAAGGTTCATCTAGAAATTCTCATGGATTTCTTATCCTATTACACCATTGCAGAGGAAAGGAAATAAATTTGACTTGACAGAGGAATGTGCAATAATTTTTAAGAAATTGAAGCAATCGCTTACAAGTTCTCTAGTTCTCAAGAGTGTAGATTCAGAAAAAGAGTTTGTGGTGTGTACAAATGATTGAATGAGAGGAATTGGTGGCGTCCTAATGCAGAAAGGATAGGTAGTGTGCTATGAACTAAGGAAATTTAATGAGCACAAGTAGAATTATGTGATGCACAATCTTGAGTTGGTAGCGATCATTCATGCATTGAAGATGTGGAGGAAAAATCTTCTTGGAAGGAGGTTTGTGTTGATGAGTCATCATAGTGGCCGAGGTACTTATTTGACCAACCAAATCTGAATGCTAGGGAAGCTAGATGGTTGGCCATGCTCAATAAGTTTGACTTCAAGATCAGGTACATCAAGGGTAAGGAGAACATGGCTGCATATGCTCTTAGCAGAAGAGTACAAGTAAAACATATAAAAACTATGAGTTTTTACTAGATTAGATCTTACAGGGAGGATAGTAGGGTCACAGGTATAATGAGCTTAGGCACAAGTTATAGCAACATGGTACAAGTGATCAAGATGTGGATTATTATATCGCGACAAATGGTTTAGTCAGATTTAGGGACATGATCTATTTGTCGAACAACAGTGAGCTCAAGAAGCTTATCTTGAGGGAATTTAATGTTAAGCTATATTCAAGTCACCCGTGATTTAAAAATACATTGACAACATTGAATAATTTCTACTATTGGCTGAATCTGAAGAAGGAAGTGACATATTTTGTGGATAGATGTTTGAATTGTCAAAAAGTAAAGGTAGAGTGTGAGAATCTAGGTTTTTTACATGGAATTCATTATAGGTTTTCCGAGGACATCTAGACACCATGATTCCCTCATGGTTGTGGTTGACATGTTGACTAAGGTAGCTCACTTCATAGTGGTTAAGTCTACTTATTCAGCTAGTGAGGTAGCACAAGTCTTCATCAGGGAGATAGTGAGGTTGCATGGTATTACGAAGAAAATTAAATTTGATAGAGATTCCAAGTTCACTTCTAGGTTTTGGAAGGAGTTATTTGCATGTTTGGGTATAGAGATGGATTTCAGAACAACTTATCATCCACAAACAGATGGATAGATAGAGAGGGTAAACAGGATTTTGGAGGACAGGTTGAGAATGTATATTATGCATAAACAGAGGAAGTGGGAAGAGTATCTACCATTGGTTGAGTTTGGTTACAAAAATGGGTACCAAGAGTCACTAAGGATGAGTATGTTTGAGGCACTTTATGGGTAGAGTTGTAATACTCCCATCAGCTGGAGTGATCTAGTGAATAGGGTGTTGATAGGACTGAACACGTTGGTAGAGATGGAACAATAAATGCAGGTTATCAAGAAGAATCTAAAGATAACCCGTGATATATTGAAAATTTATGCAGATCAACATAGGGCATTTTAGGAGTTTTAGGTTGGGGAACAGGCATACTTGCGCATCAAGCCCAAGAATATATCCTTGAGGATTGGATCATGTGTGAAGCTGGCACCTCGGTATTGCGGGCCTTTCAATATTCTTGATAGGAATGGAATAATGGTCTACAAACTTGCACTACCTCCGAAAGTGAAAGTCCATGATGTTTTCCATGTGTCATTTCTTAAGAAGTAGGTTAAATATGTTGATCATGTGATTGACTGGTTTGTATTATAGGTGGAACCTGAAGTAAAATTCCAGCTCGAACCTTAGTGTATTTTACAGTGAAAGATGCTCATGCTCTAGAATCGAGCAAGTTAAAGTACAATGGAAGCACTTTGGGCCTGATGAAGCTACATGGTAGACAGCTGATCAGATGCGGGCTATGCATCCTTCTCTATTCGCTGATTGGGCAGATGTGATTTGATATATGTTTTGATGTTGTGTTTTGGTTATGTGTATGTATGCATATGTTGTAAATACTGCATTGAGCTGTGTTATAAAGCTCCAATAAGAAGTATGGTGTTCATGATATGATTGTTATGTTTTAGCAGGTGGATATGATGTAAATGTTGCATCGATTTGTGTTATAAATATCCATGGGAAAGCATGTGTTATTTGGTTTATAAGTGTCATTGAACACTGAGGAAAATATTCCTCCAAGGGGGAGGGTTTTGTAACAATCCTGTTTAAAAATCCATGTAATAAAGTTAATAAAGGAAAAATAAGACCAAGGTCATGGGACATGTATTGCAAGCTGAACGTTGGGAAAAGCATCCTAGCGGATGTTCATTTGGTTTATTGTATCTAAGGGAAATTGGCAAAGGCATTGAAAAGAAAAAGAGGCATTAATTGAAATTTATTTATGAAATAATGGAAAATAGGAGAAAAGGAAGGTGAAAGGTCACATGTTGCGTGTGAAGAAGAAAATGAAGGAAAATAGAGGAAATTAAAGAAAATAGAGGCCTCAAAAATAAAAGGGCTTTTGAGGATCAGTTCACAGGTTTTGCTAGTTAACCTTTTGTCAGTTAAATTTTGGAGCTCTCTCTATTCTCTCTGTCTCATACTCTTGTACACTTAGAGCATTCTTTGAGCACTCTAGTATTGGAGAAAGGAAGTCAAAGGAAAGACAAGAAAACAAAGGAAATCAAGGATCAAGTAAGGAAGAGTTGGATCAAGTGACTACAACGAGACTACTTGTAGGTATCGAGTTGCATGTACGATTTCCTTGCTAGTTTTGGCATGCATGTGTGTATTGGTTCTCTCGCTGTCATTGGCATGGGTTTTTCCAAGTGTGACAATGGTTTCAAGTATTCCTTGCCATTTCCGGATAGTCATGGTGTGATGGGGTTCTTTCATTAGTTGAGCTTTGTATTGTCGGATGGTTTTGGAATTGGGTGAGGTGGTCTCACAAAAATTCCCAAGGGCCTAGGAATTTGTTGAACGGTTTTGGCGGGATTGCGGTAAATCCTGAGGGTGGAGACAGAAAAATTCCTAAAGGTATTGGTGAAGAAATTTGGAGGGATCCAAGCTTGTTTAAGGCCTAGTGATCCCTTGATTGGTTTGGCGGGATTACAGTAAATCCTGGTAGTGTATGTTTTTTTTTGGGCCTAGGAATCCCTTGATCAGTAATGGTAGGATTGCGGTAAAGACTGGTTGTATAGGTGAAGGTTTCAGGCCTAGGATTCCCTTGACCAATTTTTGCGGGATTGTGCTAAATCCTGAGGAAGCCCTACTTGGTTTTTTGTGAGTCCCACATTCATGCTTGGAATATGGCACGTGGGTGATTGGCTAAAGGAAATATTTGGTTCAACCCAATATATGGTCGGGTGGTACGTGGAAGTCCCTGACTTTGTTGGCATTTTCATATGTTAATAATAGCTCTTTCCTCTTGCATTTCATGAGTAAATTTACTTGTTATGATGTGGTTTTGATGGCTATTCTATCATTATTATTATTTTGGTTATATGTTATTTATAAGCATGGTTTTATGATAGATTCAAGTTATGGCTCTTATCATGTTTTGATTGGTAAATGAATGGTTATCGAATGCATGAATTAATAGATGTTATTGCAACTATTATGAGAGGGAAATAAACCTTCTTGATGATTTTCAATTAAGTTTCATATCTCTATGTTTAGATATGAATTTATGACCTGTAGATTACATGTTCATGATGTGTTTGACAAAATGACTGTCATCGTTAGGCCGAGTTAGGTCAATTCCTCGATCAATTTTTGTGTTAAAGGCTTTTTCCTTGTGTCATTTATCATTCTGGAAAGTTCTATCAAGTTCCGGGTAGAGGTCTAGATACTAGCCCTGAAAAAGTGGCTCAAATTTCGGGTTTACATGCTTATAAATGGGAATTCTACACCATAGTTTCTAGGAAGTAGGTCGGGTCACAACAGATCGATTGACTTGTTATTAAATTGAATGGGAGTCTATATCACTAAAAATAAATTTAACTTAGGCTTTGGGCACTTGGAGTGGTTGTTTAGCTCTATTGATGGGGAAAAATGTCTTGCCAACAGTAAGGGAATCTCTCTGTTATAGAATCCAAACTAGACTCTACACCATTTGTGATAGGGATCCCATCTAGTATGTGAGAATGGTTTCCATTACACTGGTGAGATATGTGCCCTTTCTCGGATAGAGAGGTGATTCAGAATCATGAGAATATACGACTGCTGGATGAAAAAAGGTCAATGGTCGACAAATACCCTACAGATGAAACACCACGAATAGCAAAGAGAGATTTAAATCATGCAACCCATAAGGAGTGTTGTTAGAAAAACATAATTAGGGCCACACTCATATGGAGGCTCACTTGAACATAAAGGAAACAGTTCACTATGATCAAATGTCATTCAGTTACCTAAGAATATTTCAGAAGAGATTTAGGTACATATCAACAAACTAGGTCGTTAACATATCCCTACATTGAACCATCATACATCATCCACATATAAAAAGAGCTCAAACATATAAACAATGTACGAACAAAAACATGGACCAGTCAGTTATGAATAGTATCAGAAATGTAAAATAACTATATTCATGGTGTCAATACAATAAAGCCTCCATCAGATCCAATAGTGAGATCCAAAACATTCATTTATATTCATTCCTAGAACATACATTAAATGCTGTACAATTGTATCTCTCTCTCCTTTTGGAGTCCAAAAAATGTCCTTACAATCTCTCTCGAGGGAGTACATATAGAACAAAAGTGATTTTTTGGCTACCCCATCTCTTTGCCTCCCTGACCGTTGGGATGGCTTGCGACTTGCTAGCAACTGCGACCTGCGACCCGAGTGAAGTCGCGACCTGCGACCTGCAACTTCAATGCCTCTAAAAATTGTATGTCTAGTTACTTTCATGGGGGAAGTTTTGTGATAGAGAGGACATGGGTTTCCACATGGTGCTGCTCCTTGAGATAGGTCTGCCAGGCTTGATATTCAGTGGCTATTGGGGTGATTTGAGGGATGTCATCACCTAGATTGTGAAAGCATTCAAGTGCATCCAGAACTAGTGCGTGCTTCTTTGTATTGATCTGATTGGACAAAAAATATAGCTTGGTGTAGATCTTGACCTGTGTGATGACATACTGTACGATGTTCTCCCTGGTAGCTAGGAGGTCCTTTGAGCTAGCTGCTTGTTTGATTGGATCTAGAAATAACTGAATATCTTGCAGTACTTCCTCTCACGCGTTTTGTTGGGTCAAGGTACCCATGGAAGTTATGTGATGCACTTCTGCCATTGATTCGATACCGCTAATGAATGCTCGTATGAGGTCATTAACTTTTCCACATCCTTCATGAGTTTATCCCTAGATTGTAGCTTCATCCACATATGTACTTTGTAATTCTGGGGTGCGGGTCCAATCCTTCTTTGGTAGAGTGGCAGGGGCTTGTGGGTATCTCTCATACCACTCTAGGATGCTCTCAAGCACTGTAGAGGCCTTGTTTAGCTGGGTAGAATTCTTCCTTGTTTATACTTGGACTCCTGCCAAGGGAGCGACTCTTTTCCTCAACCTCATCATTTCTTTGTAGACTTGTATCATGGTCCTACACAAGATGTACAACTCTCCTTGGATGGAGGCTTGTAGTCCACTAGAATGAGCAAATGCAAGCTGGAGCATTTGGTTTTCAGCTTCCAGGTCCTTCTTTTCCTATTCTTATTGAGTGGCCCTCTGCTCAGATATACGGAGCCTGTTTTGCAATAATAAGATTTCTCACCTCATTCTACTGAATTTTTCTTTTGTGGCAGCTGCAAAAGCGATTTCGGCAGATGCTATCATTATGGGATTTATCCTGTTGTCCAAGACTATGTCCTTTTTAGTGGTTACTGCCAAAGGCTCAACCGGGTTCTAGGCAAACCATTTTCTTCTCTCCTGCTTTATGTTGTGAGTGTACTGATTGTAAGATAGCCTCGTTAGATCTAGTACATTGTCTTCTTGTTCCTCTGAGATACCGAGTTCTGAGAATGAGAAGTGCCCTCCTACCATGGGAGTTGCTGGGGGTATGTCAATAGGTGGTAGGTCTACTCACCTTGTGATTTGTAAGGGATGTGATCCGCTTTCCTCCACCTCCTTGGATGTATCTTCCCAATATTTTTTCTCTTCCTCTTCCTCCCTCCTTTTCTCTGCTTCTTCTCTATCCTGTTCCTGCTTCAACTCATTTTCTGCTTCTCTTCTCCATTGTTCTTCTTATTTGGAATTAGCTTCTTCTTCTTTTTTATTTCTGTGAGCTTCCTCTGCTTCCTTCTTTCTCTGTTCATCCCTCTGCTGCTTTTTCCACTGTTCTTCTTCTTGTTGCTTATTTTTCTACTCTTATACCTGTTGCCTTCACCTCTCTTCTTCTTGTTGTTGTGCAAGAGAATCATGCGTTTCTTAAGTTATTCTTCTCTTTGATTTTTCTCGACATTTCATTATGCCTTGACCTATTTATCTCCTCCTTCTTGTGGATCCTCTGAAGGTTCATTGCCTGTGGTGTTCATGAGATTTTTGGGCTGAGAAGAAGATGCTCCTCCCATTGGCGTTTTCCATTTCATGGCATCATATCTCTCCTGCAAGGTCTGGTCATCCTGAGATTGATCTCCCTAGTTTCCATCTAAGTCAACTTCCTCTCAAGGGGCTGCCTCCCTGAGTGCATTATACCAGTTTCTTACTTCATCTTCTGCGACGGTCTCTGTGTGCTAATAAGTCTAGTTAAACTTAGCCCGCTTGCAGTGCGCAGGGACGATCCTTTTGGGGTCATAGGACCAAAAATATAAACTCACGAAATGGAAGCCCCTTATGTGCTTATTTTCCGCTTCTACTTCCTTGAATTCTTTAACCATGTAGGCACCAATGGTGAGTGGGAGGGTAGGCCATGGTTTCTTCTTGCCTTTACTGAGTGTTTTGGAGAAACCGCTCCTCATTTGGTAGCATGCTTCTTGTAGAAACAACTTATAGGTAACGAATTTGGGCAAAACATGGGGCGGCTTGAACGATACAAAAACTCTGATGAAGGTACCTTCTCAGATGGGAAAATAGTGGGCTACCTTAATGACCATCTCCATGGATCTCTTGGACATGCAAGGTGGATCTTCATTGAAGAGACAACAGTATAGCGCAGTGATAAATTTTTTTGAGATCAAATCAATGTCTTGCTTATATTTGGTATCCCAGAAAACATTCAGATCCTTATGAATCGGTCCCCCAGTCATTGCATTCAAGTTATGCGCCCAATCATCAAAGTTGCATCGTGAGCATACTTCATCTAGAAGGTATGAGGCCATATGGAACTTCGATGCTAATCCTTTGGCACCTGTGCTACTGATATATTCACTCTTAGAGCTGAAATTAATAGATGAGCCCAGTTAAAGTGAGTGCCGTAGGTGGTGACTACTTACATGAGGGGAACCCATGCCTCATTGAAAGTAGTGGCATCTATCTTGCCATAAATATGGCACATCATGGCTACGATGAGCCTATAAAAATTCCTTAGACCCTCAGTCTTATATTCCTGATATTTCTTTCCTTTGAAATTTTCAGGGTCTTCCCACCAGCTCCTTAGGGTGTCATGTATCGGCATGTCATGTGTTGCTATCCACTGAGCATTGAAAGATTCTTATTTAATTTGGAGTGAATAATATACTTCGGCATCCCCTGCGATTAGGTTGGCAAAGGCTTTTCCTGCGTGGTCTCGGATTACCCAGTGCTTTGAATCCACCTTTTGGAGGATCCATTCAATCACTTCCGCACATGGGAAGATCAGAGGGTGGGAAACCACATAGTGCAGCTTGGATCTCTTCACCTGTATGTATACCTGCCAGTCCACAAGGTCCTTTAGAAATTCCTTCTTTGTGAACTCTTGATAGAGTTCATACCAGGACATCTTCACACCTTTTCCAAAAACACAGGCAATGTCCCCATAGATAGGAGTCAGTGGTGGAGGCATGTCACCCTCTGATGGATATATTTCTGGGCTCTTATGTCTTATGCGAACTACTGGGGACCCCATGTCTCTTAAGGCTGAAGAGATAGAAACACACTCGAGTTTAGCTTCGATATTACCTGGCATATTAAAAAAAGAGTCCCACAATAAGACATACGACATGGAGGAAAATAGAAAAATACCTGACTGAAACAACTAGTGTTTTGGCCAGTCTAGGAAGCTGAGTGATCAACAGGATAGGTCACACCAAATAATTCTAGGTTTTTGCGACCTGTATCGGTTGCAAATGCCTTGATATGGAAGGGATGTGACCTGTTGACCTAGTCGCGGGGTCAAAAGGTCGCATCTGCATGAAATATTAGACCTCTGTGACTTTGTAACTTGGAGACCTAGCGACCAGGTCGCGAGGTCGCATTAGGGATTTTCTGAGTGAAAAATAGGCCGGCACAACCTACGAGGAACTTGGTGAAAAAATACAAGAAGAGAAAGTAAACCAAGTTTGAGGGGACCATATAAGGTATAGGAAAGGGTATCCAAGGTTGCAGGGGGAAAAAAAAGGGGTCAGAATTGGTTTAGGCCTGATGGGATGAGCAGGGGAGAAAAGGAGCCTCAGAGGGAAATGGTCTAAGGGAAGGGGATATTGCTGATAGAATCTATGATGATTAATAGCCTAGCTAGGGAGCAGGTAGGGTCATTAGTCAATAGAAACAATAAATGCAAGAGGTTTCAATGACTTACCTGGAAAAAATTCACTTCGGTTGGTTTGTCAAACGCTTTGTGAACTCTGTCGTGTAGGTCGAATGCGACCTACACGACCCTTGTATATATAAAGGGGTCACACGTGTGGGCCTTAATGGTGGTCACAAGGTCGCAATGGAGGTTATCTACATACATTTGCGACCTTACGACCTTGCGACCTGGCCCACCTGGGGGCCGCTGGGTTGCAGGGTCGCATGGTCGCAAAGGTAAGCTTTTGATGAATTTTGCGACCTAGAAACCTTGGCTAGGTCGCAGGGTCGCTAAATCGCGAAAGATCGAAGATTGAGGGGATTGCGACTTTGTAACTTAGAAGAAATCACTTAAAATCATATTTTGATATGAGATTATCTATCGAGGGTGGACTCTTGAGGCTTAAGGATGAAGCTGGGTAATGAGCCTGTCCTCATCAAAAGCAACAGGGGCTCTGAAATTTTAGACTTATGCCAAATTTCGGAGGGTGTTGTAGTGGCTACAAAAATTGGTGATTCATTGGTAGAACCCCAAATATCTGCTCACACTTAATATCGTGGGGGGTGAGGGGGTGGGAAGGGCCTAAAAGGCTCTTCTTTCTACTTCTGTGGGTCCCATTGGCCTCCTCTTTGGAATTCATGCGTTTATATTACTTGATTGCACTACGCAAAATGATTTTCACCGTGTTTTGTTCATGGAGACCAGATGTATGGGGTCAAAGTAACATCATCGGTTTCAAGGGATTCGGTATAATTTATTGGTCTCTTTTGTTGCTTCCTTGCCACCGAGGTTAAAGGGCCCCGACGGAGTCACTACCTAGGAGTCACGAATGTTGCTTCGCTGCCAGCGAGCCTGGACAGTCCCTCAACGGAGTCATCGCATTACCACTATGCGCAGGAAGCCTTTCTCAATCCTTTACCCTTATTTCATGTGCTAATAGCACTTATTTTTACGTGCTCAAGGAACTTATTTGTATCCTCTCACGACACTTATTTGTAGGTGGAAAATACTGCCTGGATGGATGAGGGATCCAAACTTATGTTACTTGCAAGATAGGTTGCTCCTCATCTTTATTAAGAGACATTTTATGTTTTCTTGAATACCCTTTCACAGTTCGATATTAGCCCTTTTCCCCTTTCATCCAGTCACCTATTCCATCAATAAATTTCAACAATGATTTTCGAGTTGATGTGCATGATCGGCTACTTGCACTAGGTTCCTTTGACTCGGTCGAGTTCCTTCCACAAAGTGGTTTTACGAGACATACTTTGGCCACTCATGCTTCAGGGCTGACTCTTTGCAGGTAGGGATTTAGGTACAAATTTCCTATTGGGTAACTGCTGCATTGATCCTTAGAACTAAGGCATTGAGGGGTGAAATTATAGGGCCTTGCTCAAGGCAAGCCATTTATTTAAAACAACCAAAATAAAAAAATGAAACATGACAAATGCGATAAAGCAAAGAAAATAAGACTATGATACAGGGCAAGGAGACAACCCAAGGGCTGTCAGGTGAAGTAATGTTTGAGGTCGTGGCCATTCATCAGGAGGATCTCAATCCTCCCTTCCAAGGTTTTGAGTCTATACATGTATGGGCCAACCTTTTCTTTGATCTGGAATGGTCTCGTCCACACGGCTTGGAATTTAGTATGCTTTCCCCTGTCTTCGTGAGCCTTGTCCCATTTGAGGACAAGACCGCCAATTTTGAAAACAACTAAAATAAACAAATGAAACATGACAAATGTGATAAAAAAAGAAAATAAGACTATGATACAGGGCAAGGAGACAACCCAAGGGCTGTCAGGTGAAGTAATGTTTGAGGTCGTGGCCATTCATCAGGAGGATCTCAATCCTCCCTTCCAAGGTTTTGAGTCTATACACGTATAAGCCAAACTTTTCTTTGATCTGGAATGGTCCCATCCACATGGATTGGAATTTAGTATGCTTTCCCCTGTCTTTCTGAGCCTTGTCACATTTGAGGACAAGACTGCCAATTTTGAAAACAACCAAAATAAACAAATGAAACATGACAAATGCGATAAAGCAAAGAAAATAAGACTATGATAAAGGGCAAGGAGACAACCTAACGGCTGTCAGGTGAAGTAATTTTTGAGGCTGCGGCCATTCATTGGGAGGATCTGAATCCTCCCTTCCAAGGTTTGGAGTCTATAAATGTATGGGAAAACCTTTTCTTTGATCTGGAATGGTCCCGTCCACACGGCTTGGAATTTAGTATGATTTCCCTTGTCTTTGTGAGCCTTGTCCCATTTGAGGACAAGACTGCCAATTTTGAACACCTTGTTCTCGATGGATTTTTTGTTAACCATCGTTTGATTCAGCTTTGGTGAATGGAAAATTTTTCCTTGGCTTTTAGTCTTTCCTCCTCTAGTTCCAACAAGGTGTCTATACGGGTTTGCAAGGCAGGGCACAGGGTGCCATGTGTTTCTTGGGATAACTAAAGGGTAAGAAGGGAAATATTGGGGGGAAGGATGACTTCTCTCCCGTATACCAAGAAGAATGGAGAGGTTCCCAGAGAGGATTTGGGTGTGACCTGATCAGACCAGAGGGAATTGCTAAGGGCATTATGCCAGTTTCGATGTTATGATAGCAAGGTTTTCTTGATGATACGAATTAGGTTCTTGTTGGTTGACTCGACTAACCCATTCCCCTGCGGGTATTAGTTGGTGGAATGTTTCAACATAATACCATTTTCCAAAGTGAACTCATACAAATTAAAAGATGAAAAATATGTAGCATTATCAAATATGAGAGAGGTTGGAATGCCGAACCTGGTCATGATGTACTGAGTAACGAAAGTTATTACCTCCTAGTCGTTGATCTGGCATAATGGTATCACTTCAAACCACCTCATGAAATAATCTGTGGCCATGAGGATATTTCGGTGTTGCTTTGAGGAGTGTGGTAATATCTCTTTGATCACATCCAAACCCCACTACTTGAATGGTTCTTCTACTGCGATCGAATGTAATGGAGTAGATGGTCGGAACTCTCTACTGGAAAATTTTTGACATGAGGGGCACTTTCGAACATAGGAATGAGCATCCTTAAATAGAGTAGGCTGATAAAAATCAACCCACATAACCTTGTGAGATTTATCATCTCCTGCATAATGCCCCCTGGGCGAGCCATCATGTAGTTCTTTTAGGAATGTTGGGTCTCGCCAGGTTCCAAGCAGCACATCAAGATGCCATTGTGATGTTTGTGGAACAACTTACCTTGTAACATATGATAGGACACAACTTTCAGTCTTATTGCTCGTTTCTACTTAACTGTCAAGGTTGGCTCCAAGGTATTGCAACTGAGATATTGTAGGAGATATGCGTACCATGATGGGGAATCTTGTGGGAGCATGCCGTTGGTTTGGTACATCTCTATTTCATGTTCCCAACACTCTTCATCATTGTTCAGTGGGTCGACGGCTTCAACAGCCATCCGAGACAACCCTTGCCCCTTGACCATGTGCGCGGGCTTGAATTCTAAGTCATATTCCTGAAGACATGCCATCCAGTTGCCTCTTCGCTCACCCAAATCCTACTGTGCAAACAACGAGCAAACTGCTGGGTGAGGTATGAACACCATGACATGGTTCTTCGAAATATATGGCCTAAAATGCTTGACTACCTTATACACTGCATATGCTTGATTTTCGATGTCTAGATAGTTCAACTCGCTTTACTTACATGCTAACTCATGGAAAGGATATGGTGTAGTATTCTTCTGGGTCCTTAAGTGAAACCGGCAAGTAAGTATTGATAAGAAATCTGAGGAAAAAGTATACAAGATAAATCCTTTTCCGAAATCAAGGCTGTGTAGTGCTGGTGCTTCTGAGATGGATTTCTTAATATTGTCGAACACTTCCTTCTCGAGCTAATTCCACTTAAAATTTGCATTCTTCTTGATCAAATTCTGCAGAGGTTTCACAATCAGTGCAAGGTTCGATATGAATTTCTGAAGGAAATTGATTTTCCTGAGAAATGACTGCATGGCCTTCTTACTACTTGGGGGTGAAATTTGGGCAATGGCCTTTACACCGTCCGGGTCCACTACTATGCCATCCCTAGTTATAATGTGGCCCAACAAATTTCCTTCTGAGGCCACGAAAATAATTTTCTTGGGGTTCAACGAGATTTCGTACTTTCAACACCTCTCAAAGATATGTTTTAGGTGGTGCAGATGGTCATGCCTACATTTGGAGAACAAGATTACATCATCAAGGTAGACCACCACACTCTGTCCCATCAGCCCTCAGAAAGCGATGTCCATGGCCCTTTGGAAGGTCGCTCCAACATTGATTAGGCCGAAGGGCATGCACCTAAATGTGAATGTTCCCCATTTAATTCTGAATGTTGTCTTCAAATGGTCTAGCTTGGTCACTAGTACCTCGTTGTATTTTGAGAAACCATCCAGCAACGAGAAAATTTCTGAACCTGATACAGTTTGAAGAATCTGCTCCATGGGGGGAACATGGTAGTTTTCCTTATTGGAAGATCGATTTAAATTTCGAAAGTCTAAAAATAAGCGGATTTCACTGGATTTCTTGTGGACGGGGACCAAATTTGACACCCACGTCGAATTTCAGACCTTGAAGATGATGCTGGCGTCTAGGAGCTTCTTAAGTTCTTTCTAAATCATTGGATCCAAGGTTGGAAGAAATTTTCTTAGCTTCTCTTGAAAGGGTTTGACGCCTTCCTTCACAGGTATCACATGTTGGATAATCCTCATGTCGTACATCTATATCTCATCGTATGTCCAGGAAAAAACATCTCGGTATTTCTTGAATAACTCAATAAAAGACTGCCACTCTTGGGGAGTGCACTTGGTATCGAGATTAACAAAATTTGGGTCGTTTTCTGTTCGGAGGTTCACTTGTTCATGTGATAGGGTGGAAATTTTCACCTTAGTATTGGGAGGCCCCCGAAAGCGGTTTTGAAAGTCGAATAACTTCTCGAGCGAGATAAACCATTTGGGTATTAGGTTCCCCTTGTGTCCTTCCCTTTCATTTTTCAAAGCCAATTCATGCTCCTCCTCTTCGATGACTGCATCCTTGAATATGTTTGTATTTAACATGAAATCCAACACCTATTGATCATCATTGAAAACACGAAAATTAGTCACATTATCTAGCACCGTAGGCTTACACACAATTTCAATAGAAAAACCATCCCTTAATGGGGTAAACCTAGCGACAACGTTTTCCAAATTATTGTTGCAGTGTTGTGCATCCTAAGTTCCGACTTAATATCAAAAGCGTCGAAAGAAAAAATCAAATGCCATACCTCTTGCTGATACCATTTCAAATACAGAGCTAGGTAATGGATAGTGTTGCGTACCTGCCAGGTGATGATTTTGGAGTCGCCAATTATCTTCAAGCAGCTAACTTTGAGGTCGATTGCTTTCTTGAGGCCCAAGATCAATGCTTCATACTCGGTAGTTGTTGGCTTGAGGGGTTCTAACCCAGGTTCAGAATTGAGGTTAGCCAACAAAACCCTCTTACTACTGGCCCTTTTGGAAGTGACCTGCTTGCGCAAGTCAAAGTCTCACCTGAAACAGTATGGGGGTTGCTGGAACCAGGTTTCTGCACCCTGAGAGAGGTTTGAATGACGTGGGTGCCCTAAGATCCCAAACAAACATAAACAGACCTTCACAACAACAACCCTAAACAATAACCCTTTTCAAATAGATTTAGGTCAAATATGCAGAATACCTTGCGCAAGTTAACACAACAACTATAAATTAAGTAATAACCCTTAACACATAATATCATTACCTCATATCATCAGATCCATCCAATAAGCATCCATATAAACCCAAACACAGTTGCAGAAGAGATCTATTCATAGAAAGTACATAAATCAGAAATAAGATGAAGAAACATTCATAACATAAACATCAGATGCATATAGAACTCAGATATCCGCTCCTTTATTACTATCAGTTCATATCCTTCATACAAGACACTTCAACAACCTGCACACATAGCCAGTGGGAGCCTTCTTACCCAGACAATCCACAAAAAATATCACCAAGTTTCCAGATCTAACATTCACATTTAGAATTATCCAAAAAACTGACTTCTTAGACTCTATCTATCCATCTATTTATGCTATTAGCCTGCGTTACTCTATGGTCCACAAACCATGTTTTGCGGTCCCTTGATCTACCCTTTGATCCATTACAATTCATGCGGGGTTTTGACCCGCCCCAAAACCCCTACGCACGACCAATCTATTACAAAATATAGCAAGAATGGTAGGACTTAGGGGACCCCGCTCCACCAGGCCCCCAACACAATCTTGTGACTCATCCCGAGTCACACTGGTACCGGATTCTTCATTTTGTTCTAGAGATCCTTAATGGCAGCTGCAAATGGTGCCAAGACACCTATGCTTTGATCCTCTGTGTTCTGCATGGTCTCCACCAGTTTTTTTGAAGTCGACCGTTCAGTGGCCAAATTTACGCTCTGCAACGTCTGGTTCAAATTCTAGACTGCCAGATCAAGGTCCTAGGATAGTTTCATGGCCTCATCTGCCCATGGCTTCATACGATCTGTGACTATTTGCTTTTTTCGACGGAGCTCCTCCACCTCATCCCACAGCGCCTAGCTGGTCTGAAGGCATGCCATTTTATGAGTAGGGATGAATGTAGGAAAATCATCCTGTAAGTCGTCTAACTCCTACTCCTTCGTGTGTAGCTCCTGAGTTATTTTCTTGACTAATGGATCTGTCTGCATAGATGTCCATAGTACCATGGATTTCTCTAAGAGAGCCTAACCCTTCTCAACGTCTGTGGAGATGCTGGTGAATGTTGTCTTTACTTGTGCGACCCTTTGCGCGTGCCCCTCTAGGGAGGTCTCAGGCTACAACTTTGCCTGCAATACAACAATATTATGCTCAAAATATGCTTTCACGCATTGAATTTCTGACCTGGAGGCTTTGAGGGCGACGACCATGCGCTCAATTTTGGCTTGTGGCATTGTAAAGGTCGGGATAGGTGCAGTGACCATTTTCTCCTTTAGCAGCTCAAAGCTCTTCTGACATTCGTCATCCCAGAAAAATGCTACATCCTTCTTGAGCAACTTCTCCATTGGCGCAGTGATTAGAGCATACCCTTTGATAAAATTTCTATAGTAACCAATGTGTCTTAAGATAGAGTGCAACTATTTATAATTGGTAGGAACTACCATGGTTGATGATAACTACGATCTTGGCTGGTTCTACCATCAATCATTGCTAATATACTATATGCCCCAGCAAAATCCCAAAAGGTATGCAAAATATGCACTTCTTCAGGTTGAGAGAAATCTGGCGCTTCCTACAGGTGTCAAGCATCATGCATAGGTTTGATACATGTTTCTTCACCAATCTAAACACTATCCAGTCATCAAAATAGAACTCCAAGAAATTATGCATGAATTCCTTGAACACAGCCATGACCACATGCGAGAAGATTGCAGGTGCATTTTTCAACCCGAATGGCATGATAGTGTATTGGAAAGAACCCCATTCAGTGGCAAAGGTGGTCTTGCTACGGTCTTCTGGCGCAATTAGGATATGATGATACCTAGAGAATCCATCAGTAAATGAATAAGCTTCTTTTCCCCCTACATTATCTAGGATCTCATCAGAAACGGGGTAGGGAAGGGGTCATGCACACAGTCATCATTCAACTTGCGCAAATCTACACAAATCCTTATTTCTCCTTTGGTATTTTTCTCCTGAACCACCATTGGGCTTACCCAATCAGACTGCTTGACTGGTTCAATGATACTAACAGCCACCATATTCTCTAACTCCTCCTTTAATTTCTACTTATATTTGGGTTCAATCGATAAGGGTGTTGCTTGAAAGGGCGTGCATCTGGTTTCAACGTGATCTTCATAACACCCAAGTCCCCTACAATTTCCTTCAACTCAGAGGAATTTGTAGGAAACAGATCCTGATACTTTGTCAGTAGTTCTGCAATATTTCCTACTGTATCATCATCCCATTAGTCCCTGATCTTGGCCAACTTGGGCTGCTCTTATGTCCCAATGTTAACTTCCTTCAATTCAAGAGGTTTAGTAACATCCACCATCCTTAATTTAGGCCTTGCAACTGCACGCTCTCCTTCTGATTCTAGGACATTAAATTTCCTTGGGTCATCTTCATTATCCTCAATCGACAGATTTCTACAGTTGATGATGTCTTGTATCTCCATGTCCCAGGCCAGTGCAACACACTCCCTATGGGGTCGGGATTCATAAAATCCCATAGCATCTATGTCTTGTAGGGCTTCATCCAATTTCTCTGAGCCACCCACAGAGCCAAAGGTAGCCAGGAAATCTTCAATCATTGTATACCAGTCCTGAGTACCTTGGTGTAGCTCAACTTCTAGATACCAGGTAGCAGCTACCAGACCCAATGAGTGGAAAAACCTATGAACCCGTTCATTCTATGTATTTTCATCCCATACCTCCATCCACATGGCTAGGTGCTTGCATGGATCTCCCCGAACATATAATAATTCAATTGGTGGAGTGGTTGGAGGTTCAAAGTGCATCTTCATCATTTGTTGACATTCCTTCCAGTCCTGGAAAGTTCCCTTATGCATCTCCTACCATCGCGCTGGAGTTGCGCGCATAGCTAAATCAAGTGCCCAAAATCTTCATTCCTTTGGGACAATTTTTTCTAATGCTTCCAAAAAGGCTTTGAAACTACTAGAACCATAAAAAATAGGGTAATTATCTTACCTTGGAGGAGATACGCCAGAAGTTCTTTGTGATCTTGCAGTAGTGCAATGCAGAAACATTGTGCAAATGGTTCTACCAGTTCTTCATTTCGCCATAAGAATCAGAAAGACATGAGCTATCCTTCTCCCAATTCAACATGCCATCAGTTGTAGGGTTGATCCAGCCTTCGTCCCACGCAGTCAGCTTGTAGATATGGTCAACATCATCCCCTTTGCACACTGGTTCTATGTCTCATTCTCCTTCTACCGGATCCAATTGGACTATCACCCATGTACCATTATTCTAAAAAATCATACTTCTGTGCTTCAGATTGATGATGCCTCCCATATTAATGGCCCAATCCAATCCTAACAATGTAGGGTAGGGGTCCACATCATCCACAATTTGTATAACCTTAAAGTCAACACATACATTTACTCCAGCGATGTCTACCACAACTTGCGGAAGCCTGGTGTTTGTGCTCAACCTAGTCTCCTAAATTGAGTTCATTAATTATCAACCAGGGTTGGTAAACTGCTGAAGTGAAGTGCACCATATGTGCTTAAGTAACCTCTTCCTACTTCGTTGTGTTTAGTGTTTTCTGATGTTTTTGCTTTTATTGTTTTATGTTTGAAAAGGGAAAGAACTAAATGCTGGTGAAAAGAAGTTGTTAGCCTAAACTATGGATGGCAAATAACAAATGCAAATACTAAAATAGAGCAAAGCCTAAACTATGGCTGGCAAACAACAAATACAAAGTTTGATAATGACTCCATTGCAAAGAAACAAATCACAACATGAACTTGAACTTATCCAATTCATTCATTAAAGATGTGTTGGAAGAGCTGGAGAAATGGACAAGTTAAGTGTAAATGAAGTTCTCCTAACTAAACAATCAACCAGTCAATTTACAATGTTACAACACCTCATCCATGGTTAAAGGTTTATTGAAACATATTTGGAAAAGAACATTTGTAGCATCATAAGATTTCTACTCTAAACTAGCTCCTAATTCTGTTCTGCAACTCAATCTACACCACTAGTCCTCACTCAAAATTTATAGATTTCTTTTTAAAATAGTCTTTGAGAAAAGGGGTTGTTTTGTGAAATTGTAAAAAGGTTGCAAAATACTCAAGGTCTTAGACTGTTATTGATAGTTCCTGTCCATATGTTGATGTTTAAATAGGAATTTAGAACAAGAATATTTTGTAAATGATGAAGACCGTAGTATCTAAAATTAACAACTAATACAATTTAAAATGCAATAGATAACAACTAAACTAAAATACTAATACAGTGAGCTAAGACTACACTAGGGTGCTACTAGTTTATAGTGAACAGTGTTAAAATAAAAAGCCATTATCAAACTTGAAATGAAATGAAATGATAGGGCCAAATTAAATGCAATCTACCTCCGGAGTGCTCTAATTAACATGCAGCTAGTCTATGGAATTCTACAGCCTATCTTGTTCAGGATGAATGATATTTTGGAAGAGTTTGTAAAACAGTCCTGGCTGTATTATCCAATGCAATTGAACATAAACACACAGTTCGAAATGAAAACACAATTAAACTCCTAAAATACCACAGTTAATTCCCATTCATCATTAGAGGTATTTTGGAAGAATTCATTAGAACGAGACTAAACTGTAGCATTCCATACAAATGAACATAAAAACGCAGAATTCAGAAAATTAACTAAGCTAAGAATGAAACGAGAGTTACTTATCTAAATTAAAAACTCCTCGGGCAGTAGGGGGCCTCTACCACCAGAGTAGCACGCAAATTTTTAACTCCTCAACGTTGCTTCAAATAATGCATCAAATCTGAACTTCTTTTATTAAAGGAAAACGTTCAGAAAAACAGAGTAACACAGTCTTGGAGAACTAAAAACAAAACATCCCCTAGCTAGCGTCTCTCAGTCTCCCGAGTGATTCTTATAATAAAATTAAATAACAAACTTGAGATAATACAAGGATTATTGTCTTTCCCATTCCTAATCAAATTAAAACTCTTATTGAAGATCTCATACTTTGCTGCAGACAGCTGTAGAGTTCGTGTTTTAATAGGAAACTGCTTCTTAGTTTGGGTGTCCCATGTGCATAACCACTTAGATATTTTTGCTCAGACTTTGTGGAGAGCAACGAATGATGAGGATGAACTCTGGAATTTTCCCATATGCGCCTTTCTTTGAGACGACACCTGTAACCCACTTAAACTCTAAAACAGCTGCGGAATGCGCGATCAGCTACGGAACGCGTGATCAGCTACGGAACGCCTGTATTCTGTAGCTATTTTGCAGAAAATTGTTAAAACAACAAAAATCATGAAAATACAATATGTTAATCAATTTCATGTAACCTTTAAGAAATCCTAATCATTCTTCATTGATTTTAGGCTTATGAAGTGATAAAATAATGATGAAATGAAGTGAAGGTTTGTAAAAGAGAAGGCAATTCTAGGGCTCAACATACCCCCACTGCAAGACTATTGCATGTCCTCATGCAATTTCATCAAAACTTTATTCCATGTGCTCTGAAACCTCTGTTAAAACATCCAACTTTATCTTTCTGCTTCTTTTGGCCCTAATCTATTTTCTAATCTCTGTTAACTTTTCAGAAATTAGTTCTTCATCTTCCTCTTGTAGTGGAGTGTCAAGTTTATTTTCAATAACCATGTCAGTTTTTCTTCTTCTGCTCCATCAAAAGATTTGGCAAAAGATTTTGTAATCTCCTTATGGAAGCCATCAAATTTCTCTATAAAATTTAGCCTCCCTGCTTATTGTAGTAGTTCCTTGACTTATGGATATCCTTCCAAATACTTGACTTCAACTGATTCTGTCCTGACAATTAGCCACATTCCTCCTTTGTGTAGATTATCTTCCTTTCAAAATTACTTTTCTATGCTTGAAGCTAGATTGACTACAGAGTCTAATGCTTTATTTTGAAACTATATCTCTGTGTCTGAAGATGGATTAGTTGAAGAATGATGCTTCACCCTTAGAATTACCTTTCTGCACTTAGAGATGGATTGGCTGCAAAGTGTAATGGAAGTGAATGGATGGAGGTAATTAAGCTATAAGGGAAAATGAAGTGGCTATGGATCTGATGGAGGGTGAAATAAGTGAATGATACAATCTTAAGGAAGTGTGGAATAGTAGGTTGGAATGTTGGATAAGGGATATGGCCAAGATATGTTAATCAATTCGAATGATAGGTTGTTTTAGGAAACATATGATTATACACATTGTATCTATTTCATGTTTTAACTTTTTGCTATTAAAATAATTTTCACAATTTACCTCAGAATTTTGACCTTATTAATTGCTGTGCTTGATGCTGTTCCTTTGGTCCCCTTTTAGCATGTTGATCTTCAAAATAGAATCCTTCAATTTCCTGTAATCATCATCTCTTTGTAGGCTGTACAATTGTGTTAGAATTGCTGAATAAGATGTGGCTGTAACATGCAATCTGTAAAAAGAAATGAAGTATGACTATGAAATATGGATGTGAAATGTAATGGAATGAAAGTGAAATAGGACTTGTGAAATGAAATGAAAATGGCGTGAGATGGAGTGAAAGTGGAGTGAGATGGAGTGAAATTGTAAAATGAAATGAATTTTGCAATTTCTCTCAAATGGTACATCAGACTTCCCTGAAATTTTCTGAGGTTGTTACCAACATTATTATGCATCTTCTGACAAAAAAAATCTCTGCCATTGGTTGCACGGATCTCCCAAAAATGAGAAATGGCTGTAGGTGATAGTGGCCAATTTATTGAAAAATACACACTGAAATTTTCTAAAATTTTATGTGTTTATTCACCCTACCTCAATGCATTTACCATAAAAATTTTAGGACCAACGGATGCACGGTTTGAAATTTATGATAAAATCAATTTCTTCCCTGTTTCACCCTTCATTTTGCCTAATGTTGCAACAAAAAAGTATGCCACGAACTCATTTTAAGGCCGAATTGAGTGATTCAAAAGGGAAATTGTGTATTTTTACCTTCTCTACTGCCACATGCTTCCATAATTTCATTTTGATGAAGAAAAGGTGCTGCTGTGCAAAAATACTCAAATCTGTCCTATTCTGTCCATAATGCTGAAAATTGAAAATCTGCCTGGAAAACCCTTCTGAAATGCCCTTAAAAATTGTTTTTTTCCAAATTTTGTCCGCGTTTTACTCAATTTATCATATTCTGAGAAAACCCAGAAGCTCAGAATTTTTTATTTCTGCTCCAATCTCTTGCAATACTTGCGCCAAAACTGCCTTCTGGAAAAAGTTGCAAAAAGACGAAAACAGGCTGCTACAACAATGGCTGCAGAAACTGCCACTTTCTGCAGCTGTTATTGAATTGACAAAAATATGAACATGCTGCTACAAGAAACTAATGAAATTCACTGCTGCAAGTTGTTGTTGATTCCATAAAACCATTAGTCTTCATCAAAGCCAACATTCATGGTACAATTCTTACCATGCGAATAAATGTGTCTAAGTCGAGCATGGGAAGAAATCATTGGATTACCGATCAATAATGAAAATCGTTAACCAATGCGAGACAACTCACCGATAATGTAAATGAGTGTCAAGGTACCTTAGTGCATCTTGACAGGGACGAATGAATGTGTTGAAGTCGAATCGCCTGCAAGATTTGACAATCATGAGACATTGTTGTATTCCCATTGTTATCAACGAGGAGGCTTGCCATTGATGAATGCAAGCTCCAAGGCACTCCAAATAATCTCTAATCTTGATCCCAGATAAAGTGTTGAGGTCGATGGGACAAGATTTGTTGGAAGGTGGACCTTAAGGAATTCCACATCATCCAACTCGAGCATAGAACCAAGAATGATTTGAAGAACCATGAAAGATTGAAAACATCATGAAATTGCAGAACTTTATTGTGAACTTTGCCCGCCAGTTGCCTGGTTTTCAGACAAAGCTCATGTCCAATTATTGTGCTAAGTGGTTTTTACAATGAGACTTTTATGTCCTACTCTACTTGAAAAATAAAATCTTGTTCAAGTATATGAGTACTTCCAATGGAACCATGTTTGTAACAAGATGATAGATAAACTCATATGCAGGTTTGAAAGATACTCTTTGATATGTACCAGTATATGAGATGCCAACTGTCTTGATTTAGATGATGTCAGAAGATATTGAATAATTGAGAATTGGGATCCGATGACTGAATTGAACCAAGATTCAATGTAATCTTGTCTTCCTTGTCTTTCCTCTATCATGAAATGCAAGTCTTCGGAGATGTGATCTTCATTCATAGAATCTAGTGATAGGCATGCATGAGACTTTTCAATCTCTGGTTCCAATATCTCCTCTTTATCAATAGACATCCATGATTCTTGGACCTTATCTGAGTCTTCTTCTTCTGGTTGTTGTTCTTCAATGATAGTTGATGAATCATTTTGCAATACCTCAGAATTGTAAGTTGATTGAGGTGTTTTATTGTTGGGGATATGAAATGGTTGTGGAGGTAGTGGAGTGGGGAATCTTTGGGGTGCTTGTGTGGATGGTAATGGGAAAGGTTGAATTGAGGTAAAATGAGGGTGATATTGATGTTGTAGTGGAGGTAAATGGTATGGATAACATTGATCATGGTATTGAGGATAGAGAGGGAAAGATTGAGGATATGGTGGATTTCCTTTATAGGGCCTTTGCCAACTTTGTTGCCAAGATTGGTTTTGAGGTTGGGATTGATATGGCCAAGGTTTCCAAGGTTGGTTTTGAGGTTGGGATTGAGATGGCCAAGATTGCCAAGGCAAGGGTGTTTTCCAATTACCTTGAGAT